>PVJS01037153.1:0-20073 GCA_004027185.1 Glis glis
AAAAAAAAAAAAAAAAAAAAAAAAAAACCCACAAAAAACAAAGTGTGGTTGGAGTTGCATCAGGCCGGTGAGTAACTGAACTCACTTTCTGAAGTCGTTGCGGTGAGTTCCGCAGCCACTCGCATTTCCTGGGGACATGATTCATTTGTGCCCAGCAGAGGGACTTGTGCTCCCTGACTGTGGGGACTCACAGTCAAAGCCACATCTCCGTGCTTTGCTTCCCAGGCTGGCCATGCAGTCCAGCGAAAGAGGAAGGGGACCCGCTGTGGTAACAGGAGTTCTGTCCACTGGCTGTCTCCCTTCTTGTCAAAGGCATTGCAGTCTTATCTGTTTTCCAAAGAAGCCTGTCTGGTCTCTGGCTCCAGCTTTGTATGGTGTCTAGATTCGTTTGTTTAGAAAACATTCCGGGCTGCAGGTCACCTCTGTGGTATATAGATTAACTTTTATTTCCTCTCATCAGGAAATTTAAAAAAATTTTTTTTTCCTGTGGTACTGGGGATTGAACCCAGGGGCATTCTACCTCTAAGCTACACCCCCAGCCCTATTTTATTTTTATTTTGAAACAGGGTCTCGCTAGGTTGATTATTTGCTGAGGCTGTCCTCAAGCCTGCGATCCTCCAGTCTCAGCCTCCCAAGTACTAGGATTACAGGTGTGTGCCACCATGCCCAGCCAAAAAAAAAAAATTTTTTTTATAATTTTTTTTTTTTGTGGTACCGGGGATTGAACGCAGGGGCGTTCTACCTCCGTGCTACGCCTCCGGCCCTATTTTTTATACTTTATTTTGAAACCGGGTCTCACAAAGTTGCGGAGGGCCTCACTAAAGAGAGAGAGAGAGAGAGAGAGAGAGGGAGAGAGAGCTGAGGCTGGCCGCGAACCCAGATCCTCCGGTCTCCGCCTCCCAAAGTACTGGGATTACAAGCGTGGGCCACCACGCCCGGCTTAAAAAATTTTTAATAAATAAAACGGGAGCCAGGCGTGGTGGCACACACTTGTAATCCCAGTACTTGGGAGGCTGAGACTGGAGGACCCCAGTTCATAGTCAGACTCAGCTACTTAGTGAGGCCCTCCACAACTTAGTGAGACCCTGTTTCAAAATAAAGAATAAAAAAAATAGGGCTGGGGGTATAGCTTGGAGGTAGAATGTCCCTGGGTTCAATCCCCAGTACCACAAAATTAATTAATTAATTAATTTAAAAATGGGGCTGGGGTGTATCTTGGAGGTAGAATGCCCCTCTGGTTCAATCATGAAAGAAAGAAAGAAGAAGAAGAAAGAAGAAAGAAAGAAAGAGAGAGAGAGAGAGAGAGAGAGAAAGAAAGAAAGAAAGAAAGAAAGAAAGAGGGTTTTAGAGGCCTAACAAAGAGAGATTATGTATCTTTAGAGCATTCTTTATCAATGTTCCAGAAAAATGAAAGATAGAACTCTGAGTCCAGGGATAAATTTAAAAGAAGGATCGGCACAGTCCTTTCATGGTCACACTACGTGCCTTGGTAGAATCACTGGGCATCACTGGGGGAGATAAGACAAGAAATGGGTGTGAGGTCCGTCTGCACCATGCCAACAAACAGTACCGCGAGGAGCAGGCAGGATTCTTGTTTACCCTGCCGAGTTCTTAGACCTAAAAATCACAGAAGCAGAGCAGAGTCACAGCACCATTGAGGCGGGTCATATAAACCAGATACTTCCCTCCGCCCTTTGTTTGTATCCACAAAAGAGATCTGGCGATGGCCTAGTGGAGGCAATCACAGGTGTCAGTCTGAGTGGACTCGGAAAAACCACACACAGACGCACAAGAGAGCATTTCCTTCGTTCCTCTAAGCTGACACAATACGCCCCACCTGACCACGCTCCCTGAAATCTCATTCCAGCCATGTGCTTTCAGTCCCATTCACGCAAGTGGCTCTGAATTCAAAATAAACAGAGCTGATTTGGAGAGCCACACAGCTCCACGGAGAAAATCAGAAGCCAGTGGTTACTATTAAGGGAAAAGCGACACATACCTTTGACTTCAATCAGAGGAAAGGTGGGGCCAAAAGCCAAGTGGTTTAAAATTTGAAAACTTCCTCTAAGTCCAGCTCGGTCTTATTAAGTTAAGGCCTGATAAGCCTGTGCGAAGGCCGGGGTGGAAGGCTACCTCAACTCCAGGCGGTCCAGGCTCCTCTCCAGCCCTCTCAATTCTGACTTGGAGAGACCAGGGACCCACAACATCCCTCCTACTGTCCATTCTTTGTCCACACGAACCCCCCAGGATAATGCAGCCTCAGCCACCTGTTCTCTTCTGCAAGCAGCTCTCTTACAGGGAAGCCACCGGCCACTCGGCCCCTTTGCAGGAGGTAGAAAGACGCACCTGACAGCACCGCTGACTAGGAGCACCTCTGAGAGGCAGGAGCAGCCTCTCGCAAGCCACGCGGGGCTCCCCTCACCCTGGAGGGTCACAGGCTAGCACCAACACATTGCCTTGTCCTCGTCCTCCCCCTCAACTCTTTTTTTTTTTTTTTTTTTTGCGGTACCGGGGATTGAACGCAGGGGCGTTCTACCTATGCACTACACCCCCGGTCCTATTTTTTATGCTTTATTTTGAAACCGGGTCTCACGAGGTTGCGGAGGGCCTCACTAAGGAGAGAGAGACAAAGAGACAGAGAGAGACAGAGCGAGAGCTGAGGCTGGCCGCGAACCCGGATCCTCCAGTCTCCACCTCCCAAAGTACTGGGATTACAAGCGTGCGCCACCACGCCCGGCCCTCAACTCTTAATTCACAACCCAACATGGAACCACTCTAAGCACATTCCACATCACCTGGAGCCCCATCACTCCCAAAGAGCCTTGGCTGACAATGTCCAAATGTCCTCCATACCAGAATGCAAATGAGAGGGGGCTAAGAAGGAACCCCTAATCAGGAGTTTCTTATTTATGTCCTCTGTTGATTCTAAACTAATCACCTATTTACTTTTTTTTTTTTTTTGCGGTACTGGGGACTGAACGCAGAGTCATTCTACCTCCGAGCTACACCCCAGCCCGATTGTATTCTTTATATTGAAACAGGGTCTCACTAAGTTGTGGAGGGCCTCACAAGTTGCTGAGTCAGGCTGCGAACCTGCGATCCTCCTGTCTCAGCCTCCCAAGTACTGGGATTACAAATGTGCACCACCACGCCCAGCTACTTGTTTACTTTTGAAACTGCCTATCTTACCTCTCTCCCACCCCCCAAATTCAGGGTCAAAATCAAATAGAAATTTGGGGCTTTTTTGGTGTAATGGATTATTTTTATTTCCCTGCAACATTAAATACTTTTTTGAAACATTGTAATGGCTGCATAATATTCCCTTGTATGGAAGTCCTTTAAGCATCCAGACTGTGGTCTGTTCATTTATGCATCACTTATGGCACATGGCATGATGCACATAAACAAACGGAGGAACACCTTCTGCACCCCTTGATGGAGATCAACACTCTCTTTTAGAGATGACTAAGTCTCCCAGACACGTTGGGAGGGAAGGCATCACTTGCCCTGACAGGCCAAGGAGGAGGCAGCGTACCAAGAGCTCCTGCCAGCGCCCCCAGCTCCCCTTGCCCTCTCCTTGGCTCCTCTGTGCAGGAAGCTGTGTGATGGGCCACATCAGAGGACCCCCCACGTTGAGCCAGGCGTGGTGGCGCATGCTTGTAATCCCAGTACTTGGGAGACTGAGACAGGAGGATCGCAGGTTCCCGGCCAGCCTCAGCAATTTGTGAGGCCCTCCTCACAACTTAGTGAGACCCTGTTTCCAAATAAAGAATAAAATTGGACTGGGGGTGTAGCTCGGAGGTAGAATGACTCTGGGTTCAATCCCCAGTACCACAAAAACAGGAAAAAAAAAAAGAGCCTCTGTCCCTCCAAGGAGCTTGGTGAGTGGGAAACTGGAGCAGACCAAAGGGAGGGAGGACAGAGAGGGGGAAGCAATCATTCCCCCAGCTTCCTTCCTGCCTCTGCCAATGGCACAGTTCCTCCTGCCCAGTGTCTCTCGGGGCCTCTCCAGGTGACTCTCTGTCCTGCTCTCCTCTCTCCCTGGTCCCTTCAGACCCAGCCTGTTTCTAGTCCCACACTTTATTACCCAGTGGTTCCCAAACCCTGCCCATTGCTTCCTAAACAGTCCCTTGATTAAACCCTTCTAACGTTATCTTATTCCATTTCCCTCTGCAGCCCTGACAATACAAAGAGACAATACATCAGCAACTTAGCAAGACCCTGCTTCAAAAAAAAAAGAAAAGCCAGGCATGGTGGTGCACAGTTGTAATCCCAGTATTTAGGAGGCTGAGACCAGAGGATCTGGGTTCGCGGCCAGCTTCAGCTACTTAATGAGGCCCTCCCCAACTTAGTGAGACTCTGTTTCACAATAAAAATAAAAAATAGGGCTGGGGATGTAGCTCAGAGGTAGAATATCCCTGGGTTCCATCCCCAGTACCACAAAAAAAAAGAAAAAAAGAAGGGCTTGTGGTATAACTCAGAGGTAGAATGCCCCTAGGTTCAATCCCCAGTACAAAAAAAATAAAAAGCTATGTAAACACAGGTCAGTACATTCTTTATTCTTTTTAATGATATGCTTCCTTTTTCCTCCATTCTTCAATTTCACTAAATGCAAATTGTATAAATGAAACACAATTACTAATACTACTTGGTATGTATTATAAAGCCTGTAAGAGCAGAGTGTGATGGTGCATGCCTATAATCCCAGTACTTGGAAGGCTGAGACAGGAGGATCTCAGGTTCAAGGCCAACCTCAACAATTTACCGAGGCCCTTAGTAACTTAGGGAGACCCTGTTTCAAAATAAAAAATAAGGCTGGGAGTGTAGCTCAGAGGTAGAATGCCCCTGGGTTCCATCCCCAGTACCACAAATAAGTAAATAAAAATAAAGCCTTTAAGATTCCACAGAGCACAGCCAGGCGTGGTGGCGCACACTTGTAATCCCAGTACTTTGGGAGGCGGAGACCGGAGAATCCGGGTTCGCGGCCAGCCTCAGCTCTCGCTCGCTCTCTCCCTATCTCTCTCTCTTTCTCTCTTTCTCTCTCTCTCTCTCTCCATAGTGAGGCCCTCCGCAACTTCGTGAGACCCGGTTTCAAAATAAAGCATAAAAAATAGGGCCGGGGGTGTAGCGCGGAGGTAGAACGCCCCTGCGTTCAATCCCTGGTACCGAAAAAAAAAAAAAAAGATTCCACAGAGCACAAAGTATTTGCTCTGTACATTCCATTTGTATAGCATACGGCCAGTCCCATACACCCAGCAAATAGCGGAAGTGGGGTGCAAATGTGTGGCGGTATTTACAACAGCATGCTACTGAACACTGAGGAGCCAGCTAGCGCAGCTTTTCTCTCAAGCAATTAGTCTAACTACCAGGGCAGATCACATGCTGGAGGCAATACAAAGATACCAACTGCAAACAAATCAAGCAATAAAACTTGCGCGGCAAGATTAGAAAAGGTCAATCGCAACATGTGGAGAGTGTCGTTGCCTCTGAAGTGACATGGGGTATATAAAGAATGGTCACAGTAATAGAAGAGTAGATAAAGTTGTGGTTCCTTGCCTGTCGTTCAATGACTTATGAAAGGGCCTAGGACAATGCTGAAATTATAAAAGTTCTATTTTCAAGGCATTTATTCATTTTAATTTAATTTAATTTAAGTACTGGGGATTGAACCCAGAGGCCTTCTACCTCCAACCTACACCCCTAGCCCTTTTTATTTTGTATTTTGAAACAGGGTCTCGCTAAGTTGCTGAGGCTAGCCTAGAACCTGCAATCCTCCCGACTTAGCCCCCCAAGTACTGGGATTACAGGCAGGTGCCACCACACCCGGCTTGTGACATTTAAAAAATATTATCAAAGTACTATATGCACAAAATTAGAACTCATAAGCAGGACTAAGGGCCGGTGGCACGGTGCAGCCACAACTTGACTGCAGCCCTCACAAGCCATGTCTGGGTGAGTCACAGTCCCTGACAGGGCCATGGTGATAACTCACAGCGGGGAACAGTACAGCAAGCTAGACACCTAGACTCCATCTGGCCTGACTCGTTTACAGCTTGTCTCCTTGGGGATCCATCCCTTCTGACCAACCTTCCAAAATATAAATGAACTATTCTGAATCCACAGTCTCCTTCAGTGGTGCCTCACTTGGCAATATTTGCTAAGCATCGTCAGAAGATCCAACCAGCTTTACTGCTCTGTAACATCTAGGGCTGAAAGAAATGACAAACTGCCCAGACACGCTCAAGTTTTCACAAAATAAAAAAGATGTTCCATTTATGAGGTATGATCTCTAAAAAATTCAGATTTCTCAAACATTTAAAAATTACTAGTCAGGCATGGTGGTGCACGCCTGTAATCCTAGTACTTGGGAGGCAGGTTCGAGGACAGTCTCAGCAAGTAGTGAGATTCTCATCAACCTAGTGCGACCCTGTTTCAAAATAAAAATAGGGCTGGGGGTGTAGCTCAGAGGCAGAATCCCCCTGGGTTCAATCCCGAATACCACAAAAAAATTAAATTAAATTAAAAAAATAAAAATTACTAATGTTACAAATACAGCAAAACTTTGTTAGGATAAATGATCTTTGCTAGGTGTGGTGGCACACTTCTTTAATCCCAGTACTTGGGAGGCTGAGACAAGAGGATCACGGGTTAGAGGCCAACCTCAGCCATTTAGCAAGATCCTCAGCAACTTAGCAAGACCCTGCTTCAAAATTGAAAAATCGGAGCTGGACTTGGTGGCACACACCTGTAATCCCAGTATTTGGGAGGTTGAGACAGGAGAGTCACAGGTTTGAGGCTAGCCTTAGCAACTTGGCAAGGCCCTCAACAACTTAGTGAGACCCTGTTTCAAAATAAAAAATAAAATAGGACTGGGGGTGTGGCTCAGAGGTAGAATGCCCCTGGGCTCATCACCCAGTACTACACACACACACACACACACACACACACACACAAATAGGGCTGGGAGTGTTGCTCTGGAGCTCTGGGATAGAATGCCCCTTAGTTCAATCCCCAGTACAAAAAAATATAATAATGGAAATCTTATAATCTTCACAAGTAAGTGTCAGTTGTGCAAGAAAAATTAAATGAAATAGTAGAACAAATAAAAACTGTAAGAGAGGAAGGAAAGAGAGAGGGGAAGGGAGGGAGGGGACCGAAGGGGAAGAAAAGAGGGGAGTATTGCAAAAAGAAAATAACAATAATAATTTATATGAGAATATTCGAATAAATTTCATCACTGAGTTTAATAAATGAACTTTAATTTTTTGCAAAGGATTATAACAATGGCAATGAAAACCTCTCCCCTACTCTTCCCAATCCAAATAGATTCAGTGGCCACCATCTCAACCAGGATACAGGACAGTTCTGTCACTCCAAAGCTCCCTCCTGCTATCTTTTTATCTTTCACAACCTCCCTCAACCTTCACTCCTAACAATCCTGGACCTGTTGTTCTCTGTCACTATAGTTTTGGGGTTTTTTTTTGTTTTTTTTTTTTGGTGCTGGGGATTGAACCCAGGGGCATTCTACCTCCGAACAATATCCCCAGCCCTATTTTATCTTTATTTAGAAACAGGGTCTCACCAGGTTGATGAGAGTCTCACTACTTGCCGAGACTTTCCTCAAACCTGTGATCCTCCTGTCTCAACCTCCCAAGTACTAGCCACCACGCCCGGCCTAGTTTTGTCTTTTCAAGGATGTCATATAAATGGAATCTTCTGGTATGTAATATTTGTGAGACCAGCATCTTAGACTCAGTTGATACTGTTGCAGGAGAAAGTGCTCCCTACAGCCTGATTTCAGAGACAAAATAAACTCCAGAGGCCAAAAGGAGGAATGCAGGTTATTCTTTAATCAGAGGCTGATGGCCCAGGCAGAAATTCCCACTTTTGGGCCCTGAACAAAGACATTCTTATACCAACCTTCTTATACCATTGGTCACTTAACTCAGAAAAGAGGGAAAAGGGGAAATTTATTACACCTAGCATGCCCGTTACAATAAGCAGAGAAAGCAGTTAAATTGAATTGTCTTGTCTCTCTCTTATCAGGCCTGCCTGACAGACCAGCCTGTCTTGTTTACATTTAGGGAGGACCGCTCAGACTTGCTGAGAGGGAGGGGCTGGCCCCATTAATTTGCAAAGCACCTTCTGCTAAGTGTTGACTCCCTGGTCTAGGAGAGGGGAGGGAACAGGGAATTTCTAATTTTTCCTATCCTAAGTCTAAATTCTTTTTTTTTTTTTTTTGGTACTGGGGATTGAACCCAGGGGCATTCTACCTCCAAGCTATACCCCCAGCCCTATTTTTTATTCTTTATTTTGAAACAGGGTCTCACTAAGTTGCGGAGGGCCTCACTAAGTAGCTGAGGATGGCCACGAACCTGCACCTGCGATCCTCCGGTCTCAGCCTCCCAAGTACTAGGATTACAAGCGTGCGCCATCGAGCCCAGCTTAAATTCTTAACTAATAATATTTCCAAGGCTCTAGCTGTTCTTCCCATATCATTCCTCCCTTTGAGAAATTCTCTAAGTATTTTAACAAGAAATTCTCATCCTTCGTGGTTACTTTCAGTCAGAGCCATGAGAGTTGCGTAGGAGAGGGGCTCCTTTTTAGATATCGAGTTTTCTATTACTCACTGGACTAAACCTCTTACACAAGGTATGAGACAGCACCCGACCAGGATAAAAACTCCCATTATCGTTGCCAAGGAAGTTCAGACTAAGGCTAATAAAGTTTTCCAGTTTCCGAACCAATTTTGGAGCATATTGCTTGCTGAAGGGGTCGTTTGCCCCAGAGTTTTCTGCTAACTCCTCAGGCAGGGTGGTCAATCCATTTAAGGCTCGAGTGATAGTTCCATCGGGAGCAGTATTGTTCAGCATAAAGGTGCAACATTGACCCCCTAGCGTCACATACACACCTCCTTTTTCTGCCAGCATCATATCTAAAACCATTCTATTTTCCCAGGCCATCTCACTGGTGGGGCCCGATTGGTCCAAAATTCCTTTGATTGCATCCCTTGTATAATTGAAGAATCTTTGCTGATTGCAGTAGATGTAATTTATCCAATCCACGTTTTTATTGATTGTGACCCACCAGAAAATAGAATCAAGCCTGTGACAATTTGGTTTCTTGCTTTGAACTCATCCAGAACTCCCCTGGGTACTCCTCTAGGTCCCGGTGGGATCTCACGCCAGGCCCTGCGGGGGGCCTTCTTGCCCTCCTTTGCACTGATGTGTGATGGTAAACTGGCTGACTAGCTGAACCAGCGCACAGGTCCCTCCCCAGGAACCTGACAGGATGGAGAGTAAATGTGAGCCACAATACCACCATATGTCTGCCCGGGCAGGAGACAACTCAGCCTCTTCGGTGTACACTTTGACCTCTCCGCAGATCAGGTTCCCAAGGAAGATATCTTCCACTGGCGTCTCCCGTGTGAGACATGGCTGACTTAGAGGGGGGCTGAACAGCCCGGGGAGTGCCGATAGGACTCAGGGGAGGATATTTGGTCGCTTTGGTGTTGGTGTCTATTTTGGGGAATAAGAAGGCTTACAAGTCTCATGGGAGGGGTTTTTGTTTCCTCTGAAAACATCCAGAAGGCACCTTAACCCAGCCTGTGCTGTACTCCAACCCAAAGGGAAGGGGACAATATGCATCTGCAGATGACCCGCGGCGCAGGCATAGCAGTCTGTCTTGCCGGCCATCTTCACAGAATATTTAACCCATTCCAACCGTGTGTTTGTGTCTCGGAACCCACTTTCTATTTCTAGAGTCTGTCTTAGGTCTTTTATTTCTACTATAGGTACCTTGGATGGGTCATTTCTGGCTTCCCTTAGTAATGCTTGATTGGAAGTTACATGGGCTGGGGTCCCTGTTGACAGGGGTGTATGGGGGGGGGTGTTGGCTTAATGGGCTGTAGTTTGAAATGGCCTACAGGATCCTCTCCAGGGATATCTGCTCCTAACCAATAGACCCTAGTAGCCACTGCTGGTTCATGGTCCATTATGTAAGCATTATCAATACCTACCCACACTGAATTACACCCATTCATTTTACAAGCTTGTGGAGGACTTGTACGGATAAGGTGTGTCTTTTTCTTTAGAGGTCTCCACAATGCTGGGGTTGCCTGGTTTATATCGACTCTCCACCCTTGGGGATTGGTGGTCCACCAAACACTGTTCCAGTAAGGGCAGGGTCTAGTCCCAGCATAACCAGAAACCGATTTAGGGGAAAGGTATTTGTCAGCTTGGGAGAGCTGCCGCTGATTTTCCAACAAATGACTACCATAAACCCCACGAGTAAGGTCAGTCCTAAGGCACTTCTGACATAAAACCTAGAGTCCGATGCCGTGGCTTGAGATGTGACGCGCCTCGATCTTCCGTTGTGCATGAGGCCGTTAGCTTCTGAAAGTGACTGGAACCAGGCGGACTGCCTTCCTCAGGACCAGCTTGCTTGGTTCTCCGGATTTCCTGTGAGCAGTCCAGTGGGTCATCTCCGGGGCTAGGGACTCTGAGGCTGCTGGTTTCAGGTGACTGTGATGGATCCGAGCCGCAACGTCTTAGACTTTGACTGCTGTTGGAGTAGCAAGAACAGTGAAAGGCTCTCTCCATTTTGCCTTGAGGGGAGCCTACTCCGGAGTAGGTTTTTGCCAGTACTTCCTCACAGTCATGGTGAGTGGCTCCTCGCTAAGTGGCAGCAGGGTGGATGGATTTAGGCTACACATGAGCTCCAGCTGTGTGCGGGAGTTTTCACACGGTAAGCCTTGATATTTGGTAAGCCTGGCGTTAGTCAGCCAGTGGTGCCCTTTAGAGCTCATGAGTGAGACTACGGAATGGGGCACCTTTACCAGTACTCTCTGTCCTAAGGTTAGCTTATCCGCCTCTGGGATGAGGAGGGCAGTCGCTACCAAGGCCCGTAGGCACGGTGGCCATCCGGCAGCAACATGGTCCAGTTGTTTTGAGAGATAAGTAACTGGCCGATACCAGGATCCAACATGCTGGACCAGAACTCCAACTGCTATTTTTTTCCTTTCAGCAATGAACAAGGTGAAAGGCTTGTCTAGGTCCAGGAGTCTGCAATTGACTTTTGAGTTGTTGAAAGTCCTGCTGCTGCTCTTTCTCCCACACAAAGGGGTCTTTTTCTCCCCCTTTTGTGGATTCATAGAGGGGTTTTGCTGTGACAGCAAAATTTGGAATCCAGATGCGACAGAATCCCACGGCTCCCAAAAACTCTCGGAGGGCTCTCCGATTAGTGGGCACTAGGATGGCTTGGACTGTCTCCTTTCGTCCTGTCCCCAACAGTCTTCCTCCTTTCTGGATGGTGAACCCCATATACTTTACCTTCTGCTAGCAGACTTGAACCTTTTTCTTGGAGACCTTATACCCACAGTGCTCTAGTAGGGCGAGCAGCTGGCCGGTTCCTTCGGCACAGCCCCTAAGGGTCTCATGTCCAAGGAGGAGGTCATCAACATACTGGAGGAGGGTGCAGTCCAAGGTGCGGGAAGGGAAAGACTTGAGGTCTCGGGCCAGGGCTTCTCTGAAGATGGTTGGAAAGTCTTTAAACCCTTGAGGCAATCGAGTCCAGGTGAACTGGTTTTTAGTCCCAGTTTCTGGGTCCTCCCATCCAAAAGCAAATAGTTCTTGACTCACTGGAGCCAGACAAATGCTGAAAAATGTGTCTCATAGGTCCAGGCACGTAAACCAGGCTGCAGCAGCTGGCAGCAAACTTAGAAGAGTGTATGGATTAGGCACAGTGGGATGTAGGGTGATGGTGGCCTGGTTGACAACCTGCAAGTTCTGCACTGGCTGACAGTCCTGGGTTCCCAGCTTTTTGACTGGCAAAAGAGGTGTATTCCATTAGGACTGGCACGAGTAATAATACCATGTTGCTGCAGACTCTTTAAGTGGGGCTGGATTCCCTCCAGGGCCAGCCTCGGGATTGGATGCAGCTTTAATCACATGGGTCTGGCATGAGGGAGGACTTCTATAACTGCTGGTGCCTGGTATTTGGCCATCCCAGGCGGCTTGTCCTAGGCCCATACAGTGGGCCACTGGTCTGCAACCTCTGGGCTGATGGAACCCCCTCTTGCTCCTCAGTCTCCACTCTTCCTCTCGGGGCATTTGTAGGAAGCAAATTAATGGCAGGTTTGGCACTGACACCTTTACTCTTCCCTCATCTGAAAAGGTGATAGTTGCTGAGTTTGCTGAGAAGGTCCCAACCCAGCAGTGGGACTGGACAGTCTGGCATATACAAGAAGTGGTAAATAACTTCTCTTCCCGCCTAGGGTGCACTTTCGGGGCGTGAAAAACATCTGCCAGGAGGTTTTCCCTGTTGCTCCTACTATGTCGACATGTTGGTCCATGAGGAGGCTATTTGACTGGTTACCACTGAGTGTTCTGCCCCGGTGTTGACAAGGAACTGGAGGTCATGCCCCCCACTTTCATTCAGACCATGGGCCCCTCGGGGGCTTCGGGATCCAGCCCTCTTCAGTCATCAAACAAACCAACCTGGCCAACAGTCATAAGAGGAGCGGGGGAGAGGTCCAATAGCTCCTTGCAGGGCCCTCTACCTCTCTTAGGGCATTCATTTTTCCAGTGCCCAATATCCTTGCAGTACACGCATTGGTCACAGCGGAGAGGGGCCCCCTTCTCTTTGGGTGGTCCCAGGCATTGGGGGCGATGGGGCTCCCTGCCTGCCGGTTTTTGTTTTTTTTGTGTGTGTGTGTGGAACCAGGGATTGAACACGGGGGCGTTCTACCTCCGCGCTACGCCCCCGGCCCTATTTTTTATACTTTATTTTGAAACCGGGTCTCACAAAGTTGCGGAGGGCCTCACTAGGTAGAGAGAGAGAGAGAGAGAGAGAGCTGAGGCTGACCGCGAACCCGGATCCTCCGGTCTCCACCTCCCAAAGTACTGGGATTACAAGCGTGCGCCACCACGCCCGGCTGCCTGCCAGTTTTTGATTTTGCTCATCACGGAGTGCTGCTGTGCTCCATGCTGCTGTACTCCATGCTGCTGCGATGAGATGGGCTTTCCATCACATCTTTCATTCTTCTCATTTTTATCCCACATTGCAATTAATAAAAACCTTATTTGCCACCTCCAGACGTTGGGAAACATTCATTCCAGCAAATCTTTCCAGCTTTTGTAGTTTATGGTGAATGTCCCTGGCACTCTGGCCAACAAAGACAGAATTAACCATTCGTTGATTTTCAGGGGCTTGCAGGTCAAATGGAGTGAAGGTACGGTATGCTTCACAGAGCCGCTCATAAAAGGCACTGGTGGTCTCATCCAGCTTCTGAAACCCCCCCCCCACCTTGGCAATATTTGTGGCCTTGGAGCCCCCTTTGAAGTCCCTGGGGGAGGGCTTCTCAATACTCCTCCAGTCTTTTTCTGTCTCTGGGATCATTTGGGTCCCACTGGGGGTCTGTCGACAGCAGGCATTCTTGGGCGTAAGCCTGGGGTCTAGGACTCCTACTGGGGCGTGTTCTTCTGCCCAGCGGGTGGCTGCCTGCAAGATGCAGCATCTTTCTTCAGTGTTAAGAAGAGTCAGGAGAAGCTGGCGGCGGTCAGGCCAAGTAGGATTGTGTGTTTGGAAGATAGTCTGGATGAGGCCAGCCAGGGCCTGCGGTTTTTCAGTGAAGGAGGGAGTATGATGCTTTCAATTTAAGAGCTCTGTTGTGGTGAAAGGTTGGTACAGAAATGTCAGTGGCCCAGGCTGCAATTGCCCCAATTGGTTGGGGGTCCCTGGACTTGCCTCAGAGGAAACTGGCCACTGGAAGGCAGTGGAGTTTCTGGAATGGGGTTTTCATGAGGCCGGCTATGAGACTGTAAATTCCAACTAGGTCCCGCCACGGTTGGCACCGGCAATGGTAGGTATAACGACAAGGATGGAGGGGAGGTCTCATCTGTGGCTCCCTCAGAGGTTACCAGGGGACTGGCACAGGAGGATGGCGGAGTCAGGGTCCCACTCGTCCGACTGGACAGCTGGTCAGATGTGCTAGTTGGTACCAATGCTGAAAGTGCCAATGGAGCTGCGGCAGGCTCATGGAGACATAAGGCAGTGGTGGCAGCTCTTGTTCCCTGGGGGACTTTCCAGAATGGGCAGTGGCAGAGCTTCACCTGGTTGCTGCCTCCAGTTCCCTGACCGACCACTAGAGTTCTGTCTAAAATCTGAGAAATCAAGCCGGGCGTGGTAATGCACACTTGTAATCCCAGTACTTGGGAGGCTGAGACAGGAGGATCCGGGTTCGCAGCCAGCCTCAGCTACTTAGTGAGACCCTCCGCAACTTAGTGATACCCTGTTTCAAAATAAAGAATACAAAATAGGGCTGGGGGTGTAGCCTGGAGATAGAATGACTCTGGGTTCAATCCCTCGTACTGCCAAAAAAAAAAAAATCTGAGAAATCGGACCTCACAGCCATGGGGGAGGGTTCTGAACTAACTAGAGCCAAGTGTCAATGTAAGGGAAACGGTCTGATCATTCTGGGCTGCCTGTGACCCAGTCCCAAATGCATCAGGTGACACCTGGATCTAGTGCGCCCTCTGACGGCCAACCTACTTCAAGGGCTGGCCATTCTACCTTGCACAGAGTGCACACCCTTCCTGGCATTAGTTTGGATCCATAATCACCTGTATAATCCTTCTTAAAGCTCTTAATCATAAGGTCTAAGGGAGTGGGCTTACTCTGTTTCCTTCTATTCCTGCCTAAAGAATCCGGACCAATGCCGGGGCACCTAAAACAGATAACAGACAGCACTTGCTTCATCTGTGCCCAGTCGTATCCCCTTGCGGGAGTATTTCAGCCATTCCTTGGCAGAGGCAGGGTGGTATCAATCCCCACCCAGGCAAGACCAAGGGCTTTTTAGGGTCCTTAATGGATTTGCCACTTAGCCGTTACAGGATGGCCCTGGATCTAGGCAGCGGACTCAACACTCACTTCAGCCTTGTGAAGTGCAAACCAGAGTTTGACTTCGGCATCCTTCTCAGACTTCGACATCCCTCTCAGCCACGTACTTGCACTCACCATACACACACACCCACCCTGATTCCCTGAGTTCTGTGTTCATGTCCCCATAGACACTACTTGGGGAACTTACTGAAAAGGGAAAGATCAGGCCCCTCTCCCACCACTCTGGTGGCAGTTTCTGTCCTAACTGAGCCCCAAGGCAGCCTACTGTGGTCCAGATGTCCGCGCAGGATGGATGTAATGGCCTGTTCCTCTTCTGGTCTAAAACCTCAGTGGCTGTAGCCCCAGAATCAGCCACCTCTGGGAGAGACCTCCCACATGGTGGCAAAAAGGGCCCCCAGCACACTTAGTGGAGCAGCATCTACCATGGAGAGGGCAACTCCCCATAAGGCCCAAAACCGAGGAGGCAAACTTCCCCTTGGTCTTGTCTCCGAGACCAAGCCAGCTTCTCCTGGCTGGCTCGCCAAATGTTGCAGGAGACAGTGCTCCCTACAGCCTGATTTCAGAGACAAAATAAACTCCAGAGGCCAAAAGGAGGAATGCAGGTTATTCTTTAATCAGAGGCTGATAGCCCAGGCAGAAATTCCCACTTCTGGGCCCTGAACAAAGACATTCCAACCTTCTTATACCATTGGTCACTTAACTCAGAAAAGAGGGAAAAGGGGAAATTTATTGCACCTAGCATGCCCGTTACAATAAGCAGAGAAAGCAGTTAAATTGAATTGTCTTGTCTCTCTCTTATCAGGCCTGCCTGACAGACCAGCCAGTCTTGTTTACATTTAGGGAGGACCCCTGCTGTCCTGGGAGGAAGGAATAGGAGGGAAGGACTGGAACCAATAATTTGCAAAGCACCTTCTCTCTCTTCTCTGCTAAGTGTTGGCTCCCAGGTCTAGGAGAGGGGAGGGAGCAGGGAATTCCTATTTTTCCTATCCTAAGTCTAAATTCTTAGCTAATAATATATCCATGGCTTTGGCTGTTCCTCCCATATCAATACCTTTGCAATCTCTCCAGGTTATTGTTTGTGTTGATAGTCCATTCCTTATTACTAAGTCGTTTCCCTGGTATGAATGTACTACAATGTATCCATTCACCCACTGACACACGTTTGAGTCTTTTCCAGGCTTGGACAGTTATAGAGTTGCTATACACATCTGTGTACAGTTTCTAGAGTAAACACACAAGAGAGAAATTGTTGCATCTTAAGTGTATATTTGGCTTTATGAGAAAGTGCCAAAAGCATTTTCCACCCACAATGTGTAAAAGTTCCAATTGCTCCACACCCTTGTCAGCACTTGGTTTAACCAACATTTTTAATTTTAGCCATTTGAATAGGTATGCAGTGATCACTATTAATTTGCATTTACTAACAGCTAATGGAGTTGAGCATCCTTTCATGTGCTTATTTATAACCTTATGTTCCCTTTGGTGAAGTGTCTGTAGATCATTTTGAAGAGAATTGAAATCTTTAGTGTGTTGAGTATTCCAATCTGTGAATGCATTGTCTCTCCACTTTATTTATTTATTTATTTATTTATTTAGGTTCTGGGAATTGAACCCAGGGCATTCTGCCTCTGAACAATACCACCAGCCCTTATTTTGAAACAGGGTCTCACTAAGTTGCTAAGGTTCTCACTAAGTAGCTGAGGCTGGCCTTGAACCTGCGATCTTCCTGGCTCAGCCTCCCAAGTACTGGGATTACAAGTGTGCACCATCATGCCCAGCTTTCACCCTATTTTTAAGAGTATATACTCAGTATGATTTTAATTCTTTAAGGATATTCTATGTGCACTTAAAAAGAATGTGTATTCTGCTATTAGAGTGAGTGTTCTATAAATGTCAATTAGATTCAGTTGGTGTTCAGGGCTATACCCTTGTTGATTTTCCATCTATTGGTTCTACCTATTACTGACAGAGTATTAAACTCTCCAACCATAATTTTTTTGTGGGGGGGTACTGAGGATAGAACCCAGGGGCTTTTACCTCCAGGCAAACCCCCAGACCTATTTTATTTTTTATTTGGAAACAGAGTCTCACTAAGTTGCTAAGAGCCTCACTAAGTTGCTGAGGCTGGCTTCGAACCTGTGATCCTCCTGTCTCAGCCTCCAAAGTACTGAGTTTACAAGCGTGCACCACCATGCCCAGCTTCCAACTATAATTTTTGATTTGTCTGTTTCTCTTTTTAGTTTTGTCGGGTGTTTTTTTCATGTATTTTGAAGCTCAGCTATAAGGCATATACACATTTTAAACTTTTATGTCCTCTTGGTGAATTGACCTTTTTTATCCTTGCCTAATCAATACATAATAGCCCTTTTCATCCTTGGTGATTTTTTCCTCTGAGGTATACATTGGCATTAACATAAACTACTCCAACTTTCTTTTGTATTAGTTTTCTCATGGTATATCTTTTCCCATCTTTTAACTTGTAGCCCATCTATGTCATTGTATTTGTTTTTTTTAATATGCATTTATTGGTACATTATCGTTTATCACTATATTTGAAATGAGTTTCTTGCAAAAGGCATGTAGTTCAGATTTGTGTTTTAGCCATTTTAACAATTAACCAATTTTAACAATTAGTGTATTAAAATGATCTACATTTAGTGAAACTATTGATATGTTTATATATCTTTTCCCCTTTCCTGCCTTTTCTTGGGAAGGTTATTTGAGCGTCTTTTATTATCCTATTCTAAATTGTCTATTATGAGCCAGGCGTCGTGGCTTACACTTGCAATCCCAGTACTTGGGAGGCTGAGAAAGGAGGATCCGGGTTCGTGGCCAGCCTCAGCTACTTAGTGAGGCCCTCCGCAACTTAGTGAGACCTGTTTCAAAATAAACAATAAAAAATAGGGCTGGGGGTGTAGACCGGAAGTAGAATGCCCCTGGGTTCAATCCCCAGTACCGCAAAAAAAAAATAAATAAATACTCTATTATGATTTTAACATTATCTCTTTGTGTAATTTTTTTAGTGGTTGCTCTAGGAATTAAAAAATACATACTCTCCTTTTCACAGTTTATTTAAAATCAGAAACCTTAACACCATAAAGTTACCTTTACCCTTTCCTTCTTTATGTTAAAGTTGTGTCAAACAAGCCAGGTGTGGTGGTGCACGCTTGTAATCCCAGTACTCGGGAGGCTGAGACCGGAGGATCCAGGTTCGCAGCCAGCCTCAGCTACTTAGTGAGGCCCTCCGCAACTTACTGAGACCCTGTTTCAAAATAAAGAATAAAAATAAGGCTGGGGGTGTAGCTCGGAGGTAGAATGCCCCTGGGTTCAATCCCCAGTACCCCCCCAAAAAAAGTTGTGTCAAACATCATCCCTATATACACTGAAACGTTCACTAAGGTTATACTTTCTCTTTTAACCATAAAACATATGGTTAAGAACTTAAGCCAGGCATAGTGGTGCACACTTGTAATCTCAATACTTGGGAGGCTGAGACAGGGGGACTTAGTGAGACTCTCAACAACCTAGTGAGACCCTGTTTCAAAATAAAAAATGCAAAAAGGGCTGTGGCTCAGAGGTAGAATGACCCTGGGTTCAATCCCTAGTATCACAAAAAAAAAGAACTTAAGAGAAGAATAGTCTATTATATTTATCCAAATATTCACTAGTTCTATTGCTCTCTGGCATTGATTCTCTTTTGTCTGAAGAACTCCCTTTAGCAATTATTTTAAAGCATGTCTACTGGGTAAAAAATTCTCTTACTTTTTCGATTAATATTGCGATAACTCTGGCGGACGATACTTGCTCCGTAGTCTCACCACGGAGGGTGCTACTTTAGGCAGCAACCGAATAACTACTCTGTGGTTCCTGCCACGGAAGGTCACTGCTCCCTGCAGCTTCCGAATAACTACTCTGTGGTTCCTGCCACGGAAGGTCACTGCTCCCTGCAGCTTCTGAATAACTACTCCGTGGTTCCTGCCACAGAAGGTCACTGCTCCCTGCAGCTTCCGAATAACTACTCTGTGGTTCCTGCCACAGAAGGTCACTGCTCTTCCTGCCACGGAAGGTCGCTGCATCAGGCAGCTTCCGAATAACTACTCCGTGGTTCCTGCCACGGAAGGTCACTGCTCCCTGCAGCTTCCGAATAACTACTCCGTGGTTCCTGCCACAGAAGGTCACTGCTCCCTGCAGCTTCCAAATAATTACTCCGTGGTTCCTGCCATGGAAGGTCACTGCTCTTCCTGCCACAGAAGGTCACTGCATCAGGCAGCTTCCGAATAACTACTCCATGATTCCTGCCACGGAAGGTCGCTGCCCAGACAGCTTCTGAAATTCCATGGTTCCAGCCACGGAAGGTCGCTGCACCAGGCAGCTTCCAATTAATAGTCTTCTTGCACGAAACAACACAAAGTCTGATATAGTAATTTGCAAAATAATTACATTTAATAATTGGGGGATGGGGAGGAGATAGAGATGACAAATTCTCCTGGCCTTCTATAGCCAGGGCCTTATTTTTATAGAAACTTTAAAGGTTAATCAAGCACAGAAATCAGCAATTATCACAAGTTACAGTAAAGAAGGTCAGTGAGTCAGGCATGTGACAAACTTAGGATAAGGAGGGATTAACCATTACTGAGTGGAGACGACATCAAAGACCGCACCTTGACGATTACACCAGGTCCCTTGGAATGTGTCCGCTTGCGGACAGATCCCACCCAGCCAGATACCATGTATTCAAACTGAGCTGGTCCAAGATGATAATCTCAGTGGGCTTCTAAGACAGGCCTCGGCCCTGGACAGATTAAGAATATATTTGTTTTGCTATTTGGGCCAAATGTGGAAGTGTGTGTGTGTGTGTGTGTGTGTGTGTGTGTTACTGGGGATGAAACCCAGGGGCCTTTCTACCTCCAGGCTACATCTCCAGACCTATTTTCTATTTTTATTTTTTATTTAGAAACAAGGTCTCACTAAATTGCTGAGGGCCTCACTAAATTGCTGAGGCTGGCTTCAAACCTGCAATCCTCCTGTCTCAGCCTCCCACATACTGGGATTACAAGCGTGTGCCACCACACCTGGCCCAAATGTAGAATTCTGAGTTGACAGTGCTTGTCTTTTAGAACTTGAAAATGTTGGAAAAGTTGTGCCGCTTCTTTTTTTTTTTTTTTTTTTTTT
>PVJS01037154.1:0-20074 GCA_004027185.1 Glis glis
CCAGTACTTGGGAGGCTGAGACAGGAGGATCACAGGTTCGAGGACAGCTTCAGCAAGTAATGAGACAATTACCAACCTAGCAAGACCCTGTTTCAAAATAAAAATAAAATAGGGCTGGGGGTGTTGCTCAGAGGTAGAATGTGCCTGGGTTCAATCCCTAGTAACACACACACACACACACACACACACACACACACACAATTTCTATACACCGTGGATCCCTACTAGTAAAACACAATGTCACAAACAGAGAGCAAAGGAAATCAGGTTTTAGTAACCTATTTCAGTAGCCAAGCATCTAATATATCTTTGGAGTACTGCTGACAACTGCATCCTTAGGTTCCACATCTATGGTAGATTCAACCAACTGCAGATTGAAAATACTCAAAAAAATTTGCAAGCCAGGCGTGGTGGCACACACTTGTAATTCCAGTACAACTTAGTGAGACCCTGTTTCCAAATAAAAAATAGGGGGTGTAGCTCAGAGGTAGAATGCCCCTGGATTCCATCCCCAGTACCACACACAAACACACACAAATTGCATTCATACTGAACGTGTACAGACTTTTTTTTAATCACCATTCGCTAAACAATACAGTATAACAACTATGTAATAGCGTTTACATTGTATTAGGTATTATAGGTAATCTAGACATGATTTAAAGAATATGGAGGGGCTGGGGGCAGGGGCATGTAGCTCAGTGGTAGAGTGTTTAACTAGCATGTGTGAGGCCCTGTGTTCAATCCCCTGTGTGCAAGTGCATGCACACACACACACACACACACACACACTTGCGTGCCATGGTGGCACATGCCTATAGTTCCATTTACTTGACAGGCTGAGGCAGGAGGATTGCCTGAGCCTACGAGTTTGAGGCGAGCCTGGGCAACATAGTGAGACCTGTCTCAAAAACAAGAAAAATAAAGAAAAGAAAGAAAGAAATGTTTATGGGGTTATATGCAAGTACAATGCCATTTTATATAAAGGACTTAAGTATTCTTGGATTTTGGTATCCTGGGGAGAGGAAGAGGAGCCGTGGAACTAATCTCCTAAGGATACCAAGGGACGACTATACCAACAAGATTTGGATAATGAATGACATCATCTAGAGGTTAAGAGTGAAGGTCCTGGATTCACAGTGCCACCATGGACATACTGGTATCCCCCCTTAAGAATTCTGTGATCTTGGGAAAGTTATTTAACTTCATTGTGTCCCAGTTTTCCCACCTATTAAAAGGGTAATAATTACCTTATATCTCAGAGTTGGTGAGGTTAAATGGCAAAATGGTCAAAGTAATTCGAATTTAACAGGCACACTGCAATCACTCAGAGTATTAACTAATTTTACTATTCAGAAGAATATGGTAAGCCGGGTGTGGTGGAGCACGCTTGCAATCCCAGTACTTGAGAGGCTGAGACAGGAGGATCGCAGGTTCACGACCAGCCTCAGCTACTTAGTGAGGCCCTCTACAATTTAGTGAGACCCTGTTTCAAAATAAAGAACAAAAAATAGGGCTGGGGGTATAGCTCGGAGGTAGAATGTCCTTGGGTTCAATCCCCAGTTCCACACACACACACAAAAGTTTAAAGTGTTTTTAATCAGAGAATCACCGTAAAAGTCTCAAAAATAGTACTTATGCATAATACAACAACGTTCAGTGTAGTGTACTCGAAATAACAAAGGTTTTCAGGTAAGGTTTCCGCCGTTTCCCCAGCTGTAAAATGAAGAGCTGGCCGATAGGTTCTCCTAGAACGACTTATGGGCTCACCCACCTACAAGTCCGACCGAAGCCATTTAAACCATAATTCGGTTCACCCGACACCGAGTAGCTACAATTCAACTTCAGGAATTGGACAGAAATAGAACACGTGCTTGCACGACCCTATCCCCGCCTCCGGATTGGCCAGTTCGCAAGCTCAGGGGTGTGGCCAAAGGTCAGGGAGGCAGGCCCTTAGGCATTTTCAATCAGGCATTGGCGCGGTCGGCCTCGGGCCCTGGCCACGCCCCCACGCCGGCGCCGCTCGGGGTCCTTCCCTGCGTGCTGATATGATTGGCCCGCGCACAGAGGCCCTCTTTTCCTCTCTGACTTTCTGAGGTTCTGCCGCCATCATGGTGAGTCTCCGTGCACCTTTGCCGTCATCCGCCGCGAATCTGAGCCATCCTTCGTCTTTTAGTCCCGTGGTTGGAGCTGCAGCCGCCCGAAGCCCTGCTCCTTTTCTCTGGTGGTGTCTTACGGGGCCCGGTTGCCTGGGGCCCCGGAACCGCTGGCATGGAGTCCGGGCCAACTGGCGGGTTCCGCTGCCGCTCTGGACATGCCGGGCTTCGGGTTACAGGGCCCGGGGATGCGGAAGCCGCCGCTGTGCTGTCGTCCTCGTGCAGCACGATGGAAGGGGTGGGGATGAACTCTAGGAAGCGCATCTCGCCTTCAGTCCCGGATTGGGATAGGCAGCTTGAAGGTGTTGACAGTCGGAAAGTGAAGAAGGTGCTACCCAGTACCCGGGCGAATTGCGGTGAGGGGATCATGCCTACGAGTAAACTAGGAAACCTGTTGTTGAATGGATCGTCCTGTCTCTTGTTGGGGGAAATCGAGGCCCTGGAAAGGGATGCCACCAAAAGGTGGGCTTACCCAAAGTGTCCATTAGTTAGCTCCATTACTAAAGGCTCAGCTCCTGTGTTTAGCTCCACCTAGAAGCTATTTTTCCTCTTGTCCTTTACTTTCAAGAACGGAGTATCCTTGGGGTGCATTTAATTTCGTGTGGTTTCTCAAACTGAAATGGAAAGTCTGGCTGCTAAGAACCTCCCCACCCCTTTGGTAAAATTGTTGACTTTCTAGTTAGTCTAACCTCGGTGAATGTCCACCTTCCTTGGTAATTATTAAAGATGGAGCTGTTGGGTCATTCAGAAGGGGAAATGGTGTTCTTGTGAGCTCTGTTATCTTTGAGGAAGGGTAGTTACATTCAGGTAGAGTGGGACATTTTATGTGTCACATTTGTGCAGGGTCTTATAACCAGGGTTCTATGAGTGTAATTGTCACAAGTCACCGTAGAAGTGTTTCATCTGGGGGTTATTTTCGCCCTAAGGAAACAAACTGCTGGCAGTCTGGAGACATTTTCATCACAACTGGGGGATAGCTCATAGAGGATGCTAGTGGTATCTAGTGGTTAGGCACCAGGGGTACATAGAATAGTCCCAACGACAAAGAAATATCCAGGCCAAAAAATAAGTATTGCTGAGGTTGAGAGATTGCTAGTGATACTCACAACTTAGAAAGTGAAGTAAGATTTACAGGTTGAAAACTGGAGAACTATGGAGTACAATTTGTTGGGGTTTGTTAGATGTGTTGGGTGGAGGTGGGAATTGTCCTTTTTTTTCTTTAAGCTATCCTGTCACCACCCCTTGTGGCTCTTGAACATTTGAGCTATTCCAACTGAGGATTTGTCTTTTAAACATTTAATTTTAAGTGTTTAGCCACACTGCTAGTGGCTACCAGATTAGCACAGTTCTAGATTCTGGATGATCACAGCAAAGTCAAGAAGATGAATAGTTTATTAACTAGTGTGCTGTCTTTGCAGAATGACACAGTAACAATCCGGACCAGGAAATTCATGACCAACCGACTACTTCAGAGGAAACAAATGGTAAGGGGGGGTGCATCAAGCTTTGATTGTTCTTTATTTTAAAGATGCGGTTTATTATAATGAACATTATAATTTATTATAATGTTTCCTTTTAGGTCATTGATGTCCTTCACCCTGGGAAGGCAACAGTACCTAAGACGGAAATTCGGGAAAAATTAGCCAAAATGTACAAGACAACACCAGATGTCATCTTTGTATTTGGATTCAGGACCCATTTTGGTGGTGGCAAGACAACTGGCTTTGGCATGATTTATGATTCTTTGGATTATGCAAAGAAAAATGAACCCAAACATAGACTGGCAAGAGTAGGTGTCTTGTGTTTTTGTGTTGTGGGTATAGTGGAGTGAGCATTACCCAGCAGTCTGAGGAAGAACAACTTATAGACATATAAAGACCTCTAACTCAGTTAAGAGACAAGGGTCTGGTTACTACATAGGTTCAGATTTGGAGTCTGGCATTTGAGCAGAAGGGCAGATAAAATAGTTCTCATGGAGGTGGACTAGACGTAAAAAGTAGGGGGGCTGAGTTTGGAAAAGTAGCCTGGCCCCAAGTTCTGTGAGATCTTTTATTTATTATTTTTTTGCAGTACTGGGGATTGAGCCCAGAGGTATTCTACCTCTGAGCTATACCCCCAGCCTTTTTTTTTTTAATCTTGAAACAGGGTCTTGCTACATTGCTGAGGCTGTCCAGGAACTTGCGATCCTGTCTCAGCCTCCCAAGTACAGGTGTGTGCCTCCATGCCTGGCTGAGATCTTTCAATACCAAATGTTGAGTTTGATGAACTTGATTGCTTAGGTAGCCAGGAACCCCAGAGGTCATTAACTGATTACTCAGCAGTACAGAGTGGACTATAAGCTACCTTCCTTACAGTCTAGCAAAGAGACATTATCTTGAAGTGTTTCTTTTGTTTGTCCCCTTCTATCCCATCTTTCTCTTTTTTTTTTTTGCCATACTGGGGATTCATCCCAGGGGCATTCTACCTCCGAGCTATACCCCCAGCCATATTTTTCATTTTTTATTTTAAAAAGGTCTCACTAAGGTGTGGAGGGCCTCACTAAGTAGCTGAGGCTGGCCGCGAACCTGCAATCCTCCTATCTCAGCCTCCCAAGTACCGGGATTACAAGTGTGCACCACCATGCCCGGCCTTCTTACTTTCTTGCCAGATAAATTGTCCCATACAGTGTGAGGGAAGTTGTGTTAATGTGATAGATGCTGTACTGTTTTTAATTGGGTGTTCTGGGAAGGGCTTGCTAAGGAGGTGACTCAAAGCTGAGATCCTTGTAAAGAGGTAGAAGCTAATTTGGGACAGCAGGACAAGTGCAGAAGACATGGAGGATGAATAGGTTGGAATCTCCACGGTGGGGGGGTAGGCCTCTTGATAAAGGCTTCATTGTCCTTGAGAAGAAATAGGGACTGATATGGGAAGGCCCTGAAAGGGAAGCCAGTTGGGAGGAGTCTTGGTAGTGCCAAAAGAATAACGAAAGTTTGGGATTGGGAGAATATATTTTATATCCTCTGACCTACTCAGTTTCCCTACCACGGTAGTGTGTAATGAGAGGTTAATGTTTGGAGATAACCTAGATGTTCTTTCTCCTTTAGCATGGCCTGTATGAGAAGAAAAAGACCTCCAGAAAACAGCGAAAGGAACGCAAGAACAGAATGAAGAAAGTCAGGGGGACTGCAAAGGCCAATGTTGGTGCTGGCAAAAAGGTATAGTTGGAGGAAAATATAGAAATGTCATTAAGTGTAGGTCTTTAGTTTCTAGAAAGGAGGGGTTTAATTTTCTTAATAACCTTTCTTAATGTTTTTTCTTTTCCCTCCTCTTCTGGATTACAGAAGGTAATGTGTTTTGAGAAGCTGCCTAGCATAGTAGTATCTTTACACCTTAGAGTAGTTTGGCCCACCCCTCAGCAGCCCATAGATTAGAGCAGCCTGAGGGCCACATTGGTCCAGTGATGCTAGTGAGCACATTTTAAGCCCGTCATGGGAGTTTCCTTTTACTGCTAATTGGCTTAGACCTTAAAGAGGGAACCTACCTTGTTCCCTGGGATTGAACTTAGTTTCTTAGCAGGGACATTGGTTTAAGAAGCAGCTGGAACAATGTGGCCTGTGTTTTCCTGGCATGCTGGAGAGGCATCCTGGAGACGCTCCCTGGAGATGCTCCCTAGACCTCAGGATTGCTTTCCTCTCCAGTTAGCCAAGATAATAATTTTAATAGTAGCAGCTTTTTTTATCAGCTTTGCTAGCTAACTGTAGATAGTTGAATGGAATTAAGGTGTTGGGTTATGAAATTAAATAATCAAGTGTTCTGTGAACTTTTTTTTGTTGCCTTTTCCCTCCACTTTCTTGGATTTCTTGTTCATCAGAAATGAAGTGTCTAGCAGGTACTGAGATTGAGCACGGTGTGGGGTGCATCACCTTCACTGAGTTTGCCTTGATGCTTTGCATGTTGCCTTTTGGATGACAGTTTGATAGTATGATCTATAATGATGCCAGTGCTGTCTTAAAATACTATCATGAGCAAAGGGGAAAACGAATCACATTTATTTTGGAGGCACAGAAATGCATGTTATATGGTGAAGTGACTTGGAGGAAGGTAGGTGTCCCACCAGATGCGCTCTTTTCACTTGGCACTTGAGAAATGCTGCCCCAGAGTCACATGCTCAGGAAATGGCTTCAGTTAACATGGCTTGGGAAGGCCCTTCACGTGAGGTCTTTGGCAGCCTTGTTCCATGAAGCTGGTCCATGATACCTGACAAAGCCTCCTTCTGGCAGCTATTCAGAGTTACCTTTTACCATAATTTCCGTTGTTTCTTTTTTCATTTTTCTTTTTCTTTCTTTTTTAATTTGGTATTTGAGATTGAACCCAGGGGCATTCTACCTCTGAACTCTTCACCCCAGCCCTTTTTTTGTTTTGTTTTGAAATAGGGTCTCCTAAGTTGCTGAGGCTGTCCTCAAACCTCCCATCCTCCTGTCTCAGCCTCCCAAGTACTGGAATTACAGGCATGCATCACCATGCTTGGCTTCCCCAGCTCTTTTTTTTTTTTTTTTTTTGGAAACAGAGCCTTGCTATTTTGCTGAGATTGTCCCCAAACCTGCCATCCTCCTGTCTCTACCTCCCAAGTACTGGGGTTACAGGTGTACGCCACCATACCTGGCTGTTTTTGCATATTTAAACAGTGTAAAGTTGTAACCAAAAGAGAGGTAGGCATAGGGCAAAGGTTTTTGAAACAGTGTTGGCCACTGCCCCTGTGGCTTCTTCCTTTCAAGATACCCTGCTAGGCAAGTCAGGAAACCTGGTATTGCCTGCCTGTAATCACATTGACTTTCCAGCACCATGGAGTTGGTAGTAATGAACAGGTTACCTGCAAAACTACTTGCTGCTTAGAACTGCTCTTTGTTGATGAGGATTATATCTGTTGATGGAAGTTGCAAGAAAGCAGTCAAGAGTTTGTCCTCTGACCTAGGTCTGAAGGACACTTAACACATTATTTTTTTCTTCATTCAGCCTTGGAGTCCCAAGACTTAGTGCTCAGCCTTTGGGTCCCTTGTGTATAGAGGGGCTTTCTGTGGGGACCTGACTGAGCCATCGCTGTTCCTGTTTCAAGTTGCAGTGGTGATCTTGGTAGCACTGCTAAAAAACCAACTGAAAGTGAATGCATAAATGAGTACTTGTACTCCAGCTTCAGAAAGTTAGGCATAGTAGTGTTCCTTTTAATTGTTTTGTTCACTGTTAGAATTGGAATTTGCTTTTGGATACAATGGGTTTGTTCTATTTATTTATTTGGTACTGGGGATTGAACCCAGGGGGATTCTGCCTCCAAGCTACACTCCCCCACCCTATTTTATTTTTCCATTTTTTTTTTTGTGGTACTAGGGATTGAACCCAGGGGCATTGTACCTCCGAGCTACACCCCAGCCCTATTTTTATTCTTTATTTTGAAACAGGGTCTCACTAAGTTGTGGAGGGCCTCACTAAGTAGCTGAGGCTGGCTGCCAACACGGATCCTCCAGTCTCGGCCTCCCAAGTACTGGGATTACAAGCGTGCACCACCACGCCCGGCTCCCTATTTTATTTTTAAATAGGTCTCATTAAATTGCCAATACTGGCCTCTAACCTGTGGTCCTCCTGTTTCAGCCTCCCAAATAGTGGGATTACAGGCATGTACCACAATATCTGGTGATTTGTGGTGTTTTTACTTCAGCTAAATTCTGCCTCTTGTTCAATACTACTTTGTACTACTATTGTGGCTGTAAATGGTGTCTTTTACAGTGTCAAACTGAGTCTTTAAAAAGACTTGCCTGACAGGGTAGGGTGGCCCATGCCTGTAATCCTGGTTACTCAGGAGACTGAGGCAGGTTTGAGGCCAGTCTCAGCAATTTAGCGAGACTCTGTCTCAAAAAATTAAAAAGGGGATGGGTGGGGTTGGAATGTAGCTCGGTAAGTAGCAGGACACTCTTGGGTTTATTCCTCAGAACCCAGGGGAAAAAAAGGTTAGCCTGATCACTTTAGAGCTCTCCCATTGGATTTAAATTAGGTTTCAGTCTGGTGAGTCCCAGGTTTGGGTGGGGTGTTAGTGTGCCTAGTATGATGCTGGGCAGAGCAGAGGGACTGAGGTTCTGCCCACACATAGGCAGTGGCAGCCTGGATTTGGTACCATCTTGCCATAATGATCTCTTCATTGTGAAGTAAGTCATTATGCCACCGTGTTAACATTAGAACCTCAGTAATCAGGCAAGGTGTTCTCAGGATTGGAAGGAAAATCAGTGGTTGTGAGTGTCCTGTATACAGTCATAAGGAACCAAGTAGTCATATTTAAGTTACCTGATTGCATGCACTTAAACGCGGATTATTTTGGAGTTTGAAAAGGGACCATTAATGAACTGTTTCTTTTCCCTCTTTCCTCTTCCTTTTTCCCTTCCCCGCCACTGATTCAGTGAGCTGGAGATTGGATAACAGGTATAATTCAAGCTCTTAATGTAGTTCACTAGACTCATTGGTTTACTGATGTGCAGTACTTTAAAGGAACATGTGAAAAACATTTCTAAGATTTGCAAGTGCTCTGAAGAGTTGTAACCATTAAATACTAACAGTGATGCGATTTTATTTTAGAATTTACTTGTGTTTGTTTTTTGTTTCGTTCCTAACTTGAATGTTTTTAAGTTTTTTTATGCTTACATTGTGTTATGGTCTTACATAACCCTTCTAGGTTACTAATACTTGTTCTGCATGAGTGTCATTGATTTTGGAATTCGAAGACTTTGAGCTTTAATTTTTGAACTATCAAGGCAGTTGCTGACTAAAGTTTTTTTTTCTTGATTCACAGCCGAAGGAGTAAAGATTCTGCAGTGACTTTATCTGCGGTGACTATGCGAATTTTTCACGAGGATTAATAAACTGTAAAAACTGGCATGTGTCTGGCTGTTTGCTATGAGGCTGGTCTGCTGTTGCTGCAGGTGTAAGGTGCCCCCGTGTTCACATGTTCCGTTAAGTCTTCAGTGGCACCGCAGTGTTATGGGCGGTGCTTGTCCCTCTCCTGCAGCAGGAAGATGGCAGGTGTGGTGGATGGACCAGGGGAGCCTGGGCCAGTCCAGTGTCCCCATGTTAGTGTTTGCCTTTTATTGTAGTGGGTTGGTCTCCAAAATATGCTTGGCATCTCAATCCCTTTTAGATGTTCTTAGACCCCACTTAATTTCTATTACTGAAATATTTGTTGGCCTCAGTAGAAGTTAATAGATCACATCATCTTCATTTACCCTGAAGTAAGTTGGGTCTGTCCATCTATATTGCAGGTTTGTGCCTATGGGGTCAGTGAGTGATTTAAGTGGAGGGAATTTGAGGGCAGCTGTAATCTAATGAATGTACTTGTTGGGTAGATAAGCCATCTGATTTCATATTACATTGTGAAATGTTGAGGTTATTTATGTGCTGCTTCTTACCAGATGCTCATGCTCAGATTGGCTTTTGGACAAGGTTAAGGGCCTGGTCATTGGGTTGTAGGTCAGTTGTGTGAGGTTGGGAGATTTGGGGGTGGGGGTGTTCATGGTTACCAGGTAGGCAGACTTAACTTGGGAAGATAAGGATGAGTCAGAGCTTTTGTGTTAGGCCAGGGGAGAAGAGTGGATGGCTTATGAACCCACCGCATTCTACCTCTGAGCCACGCCCCCAGCCTTCTTTTATTGTTTATTTTGAAAGACTCTCAATGAGTTGCTGAGGCTGGACTCAACCTTCAGTCCTCCTGTCTCAGCCTCCCAAGTAGTGGGATTACAAGCATGCACCACCACGCCCAGCTGACCTATGGGTTTTAGATGCTAGTGTTTTTCTGGAGGTCATGTTTGTTTATTGGTTTGTGCCTTAGGTGGCCCATCGGGGAGTAGGACTTGTGAATGACTGAAGAACCATGTCTGAGCTGGGCATGGTGACAGGTCTGTAATGCCAGTACTTGGGAGGCTAAGACAGGAAGATGCAGGTTTGAGGCCTGTCTTAGCAGCTTGACCCTCAACACCTTGACGAGACTCTTTGAAAATAAAAAGGACTGGAAGTGTAACTCGGGTAGAATGCCCCTGGGTTCAATCCCCAGTTCAGGGGGTGGGGGGACATGTATGTATGGAAAGCTCTAGAGAGCGGTCAGGAAGCAATAGATAACCCACAGACCTGGTTGGTTGGGCAGGAAGAGGACTCTGCCAAAAAGCTAATTAACTAATTAACCATGGAAGCAGAAGGGCTATGAGAGTGGCTGGAAGGAAGGGCAGGCTTTTGTGGAGAGGACGGGGAGGCTGTGGCCAGTGGGCCTGTCGATGAGGGTGGGATGTAAATGGGAGTCTGGTGAACCTGCTGGCTCCAGGGTGCTTGCAGTTTGGCAATGCTGAGGGAATCCATTTGTAAGGGCCAGGAAATAACTGGCCTGCTGCTAGGGCAAGTGTGGGGGAGGGGCTTGCAGGCGGGGGGGGGGCTTCAGTTCTCCCACTTGGCCCAAAGTGGCTAGTAGGTGGAGTAGCAGCATGAGGCCAAAGGTCATGCCTGGAGGCAGCAAAGGTTGCAGTGGAAATGTGTCCTGTGAGCCAGGGAAAGTGATGAGTAGCCTGTGGGTGGACAGTGGGGTGAGGATCCATGTCAGTCATGCAGGTGTTACATTGGAACTAGCTGGGAGCAGGGACCAAGGTTAGGAAGTCAGGAGCAGGGCTAGTAGAAGCAATGGAATGAAAACGGTAGGAGTTGGTTTTCATGGAGTTGGGTAGCAGGGTGATGTAAAGAAAAAGGATGCAGCTGCAGGGAGACAGGTGAAAGTTGGTAGCAAAGTCCCAGAGTGGCGGATTCTCTTGGGCTGTGCTCAGGGAGGGTCGAGTGCAGTTATGTACCCAGTGGCTTCTGGAGAGGGAATTGTGGTTAACTTGGGCTGTGCCTACTTTTTTCAGAGAAACCATTAGGACTGGGATATTACAGAAGTAAAACTGGCTATTTTGCCTGTGAGCCTTTTTTTTAAAATCTGTTAGTGTAGTGAGATTATTTTTTTATTACATTTATCGATGCATTGTAGTTATACATTTTGGTGTCAGCGTATCAGAAGCATGCATGCACACATTGGCCTGTGAGCCTTCTTAGACACAAATAGCATTTGAAACTTAGCAGAGAGCCCTTCTGTGTCATGACAGTTGGTGTGGTTAGAGGTTTGGCTATGTCCATCACCATGGGTATTCTCCAGGCTACCACAACTTCTGCTGCAGCCAGCCTATGCCTTCATCTGCCCTGTGGCCTGTCCCTTCTGCACAAACTTCCAGTTAGTCTATCTGGGTGTTTTAACTTCCCTAAATTGGGAGCTTCAAAGGTAACTTGCTCTACAGCCCTGACTCAGGCTATTTTGAGGCTCAAAGGATGTAGTGTCTGTGAGAACCGTTTGGAAACTGAAGTGCTAAGCAACTGACAGGAAGCGGGGACTTGCAGGAACTCGCTTTAAACTATGGACAATTGTGCTATTGAACTTGAGGATTCTTGGAGATTCAGCACTTTGTTGGCTCTGACAGTAACCAGACGGCACTCTGCTGTCAACAGGCTTTGGAAGAGACTAAGAATGCAAAGTTGACTTGACTAAACGGAATCAAAGAGAGCACCTCCCTTCGCTCCACTTGGCACTGGTGGGAAGCTGTGGCTTAATGAGAGGTAGTAGGGATTGATGGGCAGGTACTCTGCTACTGAGCTATGCTCCCAGCCATGGGATCTTTGAAGAGTGGTGAGAAGGGAAGCTACAGGTGGTTCTGGAAAAGGGGCAGTTAGTGTCTCCAGTGGAGATGTGAGGTACTTTTGGCTTGTCCCTAGTACTGACACTCTTGAGTTATGTCTGTAGCTGGATATACCAAGTAATCGGGGAGCTTTTAATTGTCTACTCATTGGTCCCTGGCAAAGTGATTAATTTTGGGCTGCCCTTAAAGACAGCATTTTATACTATACTCTCGTAGAGCTGAGGCAGGTGCTACTGTAAGCTCTATATGAACTGTAATCTCCTTTAGTCTGCAATAGCCTAAGAAGCAGGTCTCACTGGGCCCATGTGGAGTGGGGACAGACAGCTTGCCAAGGTCTCAGCTGCTTAGTGGTGGGACTGGGATTGGAATGCAGTTGTGTGACACCAAAGCATGGTCGTGTAGTTATTCACTCAGGCATTTAAATATTGAGCAGCAGCTTTCTGCCGGGCATAAGATGGTGTGTAAGACTGCATCCTGTGTGCTCAGTAAAGTGCCATTAGATGCCCAACCAAATTCCCCATTCACTTTGTTGCTGTGTGCACCAGTCCCTGTTCTGGGACTTGGGGAGATAAAGAAGCTGTCACCCAGCCAGGGATGGTGGTGCATGCTTGTAATCCCAGACCTTGTGACACTGAGAAAGGAAGAGTGCAGGTTCGAGACCAGCCTCAGTAAGTTAGCAAGACTCTCAGCAACCTAGCAAGAGCCTGTTTCAAAATAAAAAGGTGCTTGGGGTGTAGTTTGGAGGTAGAGTGCTCCTGGGTTCAATCTGTAGTATCACACACACATAAGAAAAACAAAACAAGAAAACCCAGAAGCTGTCTCTGCCCTTAAAGCTGAGAGCAGGTTAAACAACTCATGATCTCGTGGCCTGGCTCCTGTTCTTTACCATGGAGTAGCAGACAGTGCATTATTGTGATATGATAGGAAACCAGAACCAAGATCAGTGTAGGGAGGCTGGGTCCTCTGGAAGGCTTCTGGGAGAAATAATAAAACAGGACAGGAGACATGATCTCATTTAGAGATACAAGACCAGGGGTCTCATGAGATCACAAAAGATGGGAACAAGCAGGCAGTTGTGAGATCGGACATTCTGCGGGTGGGCATTCTCTTCCTGAATCAAAGTCCTATGGGACTTTGCTGGCTTCCAGCCGAGTTTTGCACAATACATTTCTGGTAGGAGAAATTCCGTTTCAAAAATAGACTTCAGGTTGGCTACAGGAAAACAGAAGTATGACACTTGATTCTTTTTTTTTTTTTTTTGGCGGTACCGGGGATGGAACCCAGGGGCGTTCTACCTCCGAGCTACACCCCCGGCCCTATTTTTTATACTTTATTTTGAAACCGGGTCTCATGAAGTTGCAGAGGGTTTCACTAAGTAGCTGAGGCTGGCTGCGAACCCAGATCCTCCGGTCTCCGCCTCCCAAGTACTGGGATTACAAGCATGCACCACCACGCTTGGCTTTTGACACTTGATTAATTTGTGCTGGCAAACCAGAGCGCTCTCCTACGTTCTAGAACTCTGTAGTGGGGTTCAGGGGTGAACATACCTCCACACATTGATTCATCTCTCCTTCCCCATCCATTTACCCTCGAACTTCCTGTATTCCAGACATGAGACCCCCCATCCCAGTGGCCACAGGCTGTGCGGGAGTTAGGGTCCAAGTGAGGTACTGGTGGGAAATGAGACTGGAGGGATCAGCAGGGAACAGATCAAGGGCCTTGTATGCCAGGCTCAGGACTCTCTTGTTCAATATTTTGGTTGAGTAAAAGAAAATGCTGGAATTAGATGTTTAGCAGTCGATTGAGTGTCCTTGGCACATGCTGAGTTCCTTCACACAGGAAATACTTAAAACTATTTGATTGCTCATCATGCATATCAGAGAGATTTGTACTGAAGGATAGCGATTAATGAAGTGGTGTCCAAACAGTGTAGCTTGGAAAAAGGTTCAGACCAGGAATCGGGAAACCCAATTCCAGATTCTAACTCAGCCTCTAGCCAGCAGGGGGATGGACCAGCAAAGAACTGGGCTTGTTTCCCTGTCTCTGCATCAGGTACTAGAGCTAGGTGAATAGTTCCCAAGCCCGCCACTTGGGGGCTTGTTAAAAATACAAATGCCCAGCCTCTTGCCCCCGTTTTTGTTTTTTTTTCTTCTTTTTTTTGCAGTACTGGGGATTGAACCCAGGGGCATTCTACCTCCGAGCTACACCCCCAGCCCTGTTTTTTATTTTTTTTTTTTGAAACAGGGTCTCACTAAGTTACGGAGGGCTTCACTAAGTAGCTGAGGCTGGCCGTGAACCTGCAATCCTCTTGTCTCAGCCTCCCAAGTACTGGGATTACAAGCATGCACCACCACGCCCGGCTTGCCCTAGTTTTTGATAATTAGGTCTGGGTGGTACTGACATACCTGAAATTTTAACAACTTCCCAGGTGATGTTGCTAAGCAGGCAGGTGTGGGAACTTTTGGACTAAAGGTTCTCCAAGGTCCATTCCTCTGGGGATTCTGTGTCTCCAGTGGGGCATTGTCTCTGTCCTCAAGGAGCTGGCAGGTGGATGGTAATATTATTTCTACTGCTAATAAAAATGGCAGTAGAAGCCAAGTGTGGTGGTGCACACTTGTAATCTCAGTACTTAGGAGGCTGAGACAGGAGGATCAGGTTCGTGGCCAGCTTCAGCTACTTAGGCCCTCCACAACTTAATGAGACCCTGTTTCAAGATAAAGAATAAAAAATAGGGCTGCGGGTATAGCTCCAAGGTAGAATGCCGCTGGGTTCAATTCCCAGTACCACATACTAAATAAATAAATAAATAAAAATAAGGCAGTAGAATAGCAAGCATTTACTGAGTATATACTATGTGCCAGGTACTGAGCTAAGTAAATCTCTTGCACGGATTGCCTTTTACAAATGATCCGAGGGAGGTTCTATTAACCCCATTTTACAGATGAGGAAATTGAGACTCAAAGAAGCTAAGGAACTTGGTCAAAGTGTCCCAGCCCTGACATTCCCTGATAAGCCTGAGGGCTTGCAGGGAAAATCTCACTAAGGAGCCAGAATTTGTGCTGAGCCTCCATACGTACACAGGGTTCTCCACATGTATGTCTATCCGTGTCACCTGGGGACTCCTTAGAACTGCACATTCTCAGGTACCACCCCCAGAGAGACAATTAGAAACGGGTACCCAGTGACCTGCGAGATACATGCATGCATGCATACATACATACATACATATATGTATGTAATGGGGATTGAACTCCGGGGCATTCTACCTCTGAACTACACCCCCAGCCCTTTTATTTTTTTCATTTTGAAACTCTTGTGATGGTGGTCTTGAACCTGCTATCCTCCTGTCTCAGCCTCCTAAGTACTGGGATTACAGGCGGATACCACCATGTCTGGCTGCAACCTGTGGTTTTTTTTTTTTTTTTTTGCGGTACTGGGGCTGGAACCCAGAGGCGTTTTACCTCCGAGCTACACCCCCGGCCCTATTTTTTTTTATCTTTTATTTTGAAACTGGGTCTCACGAAGTTGCGGAGGGCCTCACTAAGTAGCTGAGGCTGGCTGCGAACCCGGATCCTCCGGTCTCCGCCTCCCAAGTACTGGGATTACAGTACAGTACAGCCGGGCGCCATCACGCCCGGCTGCAACCTGTGTTTTAACAAGCCATGAAGGTGAATCTCCTGCAGCTAAAGTTAGAAGCTCTGAGCTAAAGGGAGGGGAGGACATTGCGGAAGGGCACAGATTAGGAAGGACAGTGCTATCCACTGCCCCAGCGCTGGCCTTGCCTTTGGTGGAACACAAGGTCTTCCTGCAGACTCCCACAAGGGGGCACTGTGGGCACAGGCTTGGAAGCTGCTCACCTTATTGTCAAGGCCGCTACCCTTGTGGAAGCGTGAAGAAAGCCCAATGCCAGATCGACTGGAGAGGTCACTCTTTCTTCTCCAAGAAGGTCTAATGGGGGTGGTAATCTTGTTTATAGGATTCGGCCCTCATAGGGAAGCAGAACCTGGAGTATTTTGTACTGTTCACATGTGCACAGCGATGTCCGCCCAGATCCCGTGCAAACAGCACTCCCCTTTTGTGGCTCCCCAGGGAGGCAGCTTGCAGTTTCTTTGGGGGGTAGAACACTGGAACCCCAGTAGCTGATTAAGGTCCAGTGTTCAGTTCCCTGCATTGCTATGCTTCCTTTTTGTTCTTTGACAAGCTTGGGTGTCCCTGAGTGCTGGATCCAAGACCAGGCTTCAAGCCTTTGCACCCCTCTCGCCTTTGTGATCTGGGGCAAGGCCCCTTTCTCCTCTGCATCTCAGTCCCCTGCCCTGGCATGAGGGAGTGGCTCTGAGGCAGCTCTCAGCCGCTTCCTCTCCACATCTCAAATCCTGCCCTGGGGAGTGGAGGAAGGGACTGGATTGCAGGGGAGCTGTAAGCCCTGCCACATGACATCCATCTCCTGTATCCATTTAAGTAAGTGTTTCCAGGGACTTGCTGCAAGGCAGTAAGGTGGAACCTATCAAATTGGATTTTTAAAAAGTCCAGATCTTCAGACATCCAGGATTCGCCTCTATAGATTTCTGTTCTGCGTTGTTTGGAAGACTGAAAGATTTACACCATGTTCTCCTCCTCTCAGCTGCAGTGTGTATTTCTTCCGAAAGTACACTCCTCCGAGGGGCTTCCTCATTCACCTTTTTAATCCAGGGGTTGGCATCCTGCCTGGGCAGCAGTCTCTGCCATTGCCTTCTTACAGCGTTGTGGATGTGTGCATCCCAGAGCCATGAGGGGATTCTAGAATGTGCCTGGCTGCCACCATCTCAGATGATATTCAGAGACTTTGGTTAGAAATTGCCCAATCTAAGCCAGGTGTGGTGGCACATGCCTGTAATCCCAGTACTTAGGAGAATGAGACAGGAGGATCACAGGTTCGAGGACAGCCTCAGCAACTTAGTGAGACCATGTTTAAAAAAAAAATAAAAAGGGATGAGGGTGTAGCTTGGAGGTAGAATGCCCCTGGATTTCATCCCCAGTACCAAAAAAAAAAAAAAAAGAAAGAATTACCCAACCCACAGACAATGGCATTGAGCTGCAGCTCTCCTTGGTGGAGGAAACATGTTAAACAAGACGCCTCTTTCCATCAGGCCTCCTTGAAGAAGGAAAGGCAAACCCTTTGCTGATCTGGCACCTCCGTACAACATGCAGGTCTTGCCACCTTTATTTTCTGTACATGGACGAGGGCACGGAGGCACAGACAGGCTAGGTGACTTGCCCAAGTTCCTCAGCCCGTTAATAGTGGGGAGAGGACTGGGCTTCAGGCCTCTTCTCCTGGAGCTCACTCCCCTCCTGACAACAGGTGAGCCATTTGCTACTTAGGTACTATTTACACACACACACACACACACACACACACACACACACACACACTCTTGTACTACAGATAGGACATAGGCCCTTGTGCGTGCTAGGCAAGCACTCTACCATTGAACTATACGCCCAGCCTATTTTTTTCTTTTTTTGGTACTTGGGATTGAACTCAGGGGCATTTTCTACCTTTGAGCTATACCTTCAGCCCTTTTATTTTACTTATTAATTTTTTTTGGTACTGGGGATGAAACCCAGGGGCATTCTATTCCCTAGCTACACTCCCAGCCCAATTTTATTCTTTTATTATTTTGTTCTGGTGCTGGGATAGAACCCAGGAATTCCTTAGCATGCATTCTACCACTGAGCCACATGTAATCCCCAGACCAGTTTTTTGTTGTTGTTTTTTTTTGGGGCGGGTTTGTTTGTTTGTGGTACTAGAGATTGAACCCAAGGCCTCATGCAAGCACTCTAAGCTACATCTCCGGCCCCTATTCTTTATTTTGAAACAGGGTCTCACTAAGTTGCAGAGGACCTTACTAAGCTGAGCTGGCCGTGAATCTGTGATCCTCCTGCCTCAGCCTCTCAAGTACTGGGATTATAGGCATGCCCCACCACGCCTAGCTTTAATTACTTATTCATTTATTATTTATATATATTTTTGTGGTACTGGAGATTGAACCCAGGAGAGTTCTATCTCCAAGCTATACCCCAAGCCCTTTCTATTTTTTGTTTTGAAACAGGGTCTCACTAAGTTACTGAGAATCTTGCTGTGTTGTTGAAGCTGGCTTTGAACCTGTGATCTTCTTATCTCAGCCTCCCAAGTACTTGGATTACAGGCATGTGCCACCATGCCTGACCCCCCAGCCCTTCTAAAAAAATTTTTTTGAAAAAAAGTTTGAAACAGGATCTTGATAAGTTGCCAAGGGTCTCACTAAGTTGCTGAGGCTGGCCTTAAACCAGCAATCCTTCTGTTTTAGCCTCGCAGATACTGGGATTACTAACATGTATTACCATGCCCAACTTATTTTTTTTGTATTTTTGTAAAGGTACAAAGTACTGAGGTGTTGGCTAGGGTACCTTTTCCATGCCGTCTAGCTCACTGGTACAGAGGTGTCCCCTGGGAGGCTGAGAGTTGACACATCTGTCACCGATGCTCCCTGAGCTGGCTGTGTCCTGGGCTTAGACAGTATTGGGTAGGAGGCCTCCAGCTGCAAGGGCCCTGAGAAGGCAGGACACTGAGGGGACTTCACGAGTGTCAGCCAGGACCCAGCCGTTTTCTCTCCTGGCTCTGCTGCCCGGTGTGGGTGCCGTTTGCTGGTTGTGCCCATCAGCGTTGGCTGATGGTATTGGCACTGGGTGAGGCCAGGAATGCCCAGCCTGGGAAACCTGAGTGGCACAGTGCAGGGTGAGCTCTTTCTTGACCCTAGGAGGGCTTCACCCTCGTCCTGGGGCCTGGGAGAGGCCACCATTCCCACAGGCCTGATCCGAGGGCGCGGGGTCACTCCTGTGCCTTGCCGGGACTTGGTCTCCTGGCCTTCCTCACTGACCGCGAGGGGATGGGGAGTGTGGGCTGGCCCGAGCGCAGACGGGTGTGGGGAGAACGCTTTGGGAGACAACTACCCGTCTTTGCCATGGCAGGAGGAAGAAAATGGATGCTTCCTAGGGACCTTTTGAACAGAAGCCTTTTGAACAGCATAAGGGTGAATTTATTAGAAAGGCGGGGGTGTCTAACAGAACCACCAGGCAGGCAGTGTTGGTGGCCTCGTGGGACTGGTGCAGAAAAATCACCCAGAACAAGTCAGTTTTATGTTCCCACCGGCAACATGAGGGTTCTGATTTCTCTACATTCTCTCCAACACTTGTTACTAACTGCTTTTTCTTTTTCTTTTTGGTGCTAGGGATGGAACTCAGGGCCTTGTGGGTGCAAAGCACACACTGTGCCACTGGTATACCGCTGAGCTGAGCTGTACCCCCAGTCCTCATTATGGTTTTTATTTGCATTTCATAATAACTAATGGCTTTGAGCATCCTTTCATGTGCTTAATGGCTGTTTACATGTCTTTAGAAAAATGTCAATTTGAACCAGGTATGGTGGCACACGCTTGTAATCCCAGTACTTGGGAGGCTAAGACAGGAGGATCACAGGTTGGAGGCCAGCCTCAGCAACTTAGTGAGGCCCTCTGCAACTTAGTGAGACCCTATTTCAAAATAAAAAATAAAATAGGACTGGGGGTGTAGCTCAGAGGTAGAATGCCCCTGGATTCAATCCCCTGTACCATACAGACATACACATACACACATACAAAAAAACAACAAAAAAAGAAAGAAAAATGTCATTTTAAAATCTCTTTGCCCATCTAAAAATTGGTTTATCTTTTTATTGTTGAGTTGTAGGTGTTCTTTATATATCCTGGATACAAGCCTCTTATCAGATATATGGTTTGCAAACATTTTCTCCTATCCTCTGGGTGGTTGTTTATTTTCTTGAGGGCATCCGTTAAAAGATTTAAATAAAACATTAAATAAAACATTTAAATTTGGGGGTGGGGTGTTATTGGGGATTGAACCCAGGGGCATTCTATCCCTGAGCTACATCCCAGCCCTTTTTATTTTACTTAAAAAAATTTTTTTTTTTTTTTTTTTTTTTGCGGTACTGGGGATTGAACCCAGGGGCATTCTACCTCTGAGCTACACCCCCAGCCCTATTTTTTATCCTTTATTTTGAAACAGGGTCTCACGAAGTTGCGGAGGGCCTCACTAAGTAGCTGAGGCTGGCCGCGAACCCAGATCCTCCGGTCTCAGCCTCCCAAGTACTGGAATTACAAGCGTGCGCCACCACGCCCGGCT
>PVJS01037155.1:0-20074 GCA_004027185.1 Glis glis
CCTCCGCAACTTCGTGAGACCCGGTTTCAAAATAAAGAATAAAAAATAGGGCTGGGGGTGTAGCTCGGAGGTAGAACGCCCCTGGGTTCCATCCCCAGTCCCGAAAAAAAAAAAAGAAAAGTGATCTATCTTTATGAAAAACATAAGACTCTATTTAGTAACTAAAAAGTTTAATAGAAGCCAGGCATGGTGGTGCACACTTGTAATCCCAGTACTTGGGAGGCTGAGATAGGAGGATCGCAGATTTTCAGCCAGCCTCAGCTACTTAGTGAGGCCCTCCACAACTTATTGAAATAAATAATAAAATAAATAATAAAAAACAGGGCTGGGGGTGTAGCTCAGAGATAGAGTGCCCCTGGGTTCAAACCCCAGTACCGCAAAAAAAAATTAATAAAAACTATTTCTTCGTGTGTGTGTTTGTGTGTGTGTGTGTGTGTGTGTGTGTGTGTGTATTGAACCCAAGGACATTTTTACCTCTGAGCTACACCTCAGCCCTGTTTTATTTTTTATTTTGAAACAGGGGCCACACTAAATTACTGCACACTGGCCTTGAATATAGGGGCTATCTCTGATACATAATAGTGCAATAAGGTGAATTAACTGGGCTCTATTCCCCTTTCTTCCCCTCCAAAGATTAATCCCAAATCCTAAACACGTTATTATGTGGGATTAGAACTCCAAACTCCATACCACCACACTCAAGCAAATCCATGGGCCAGAAAACTTCCAGGAGCTGGAAGTGAGCCTCAGGGCAGAGAGCAAAAAAAGTCAGCCCCTCTCAAAGCTGTAGATCAATTTACTAGCTATTGAAAATCCTTTGGCACTCAGCAGAAGTTATAAGATTGCCTTTTCTCTGTTCTGAGAGATTGCAGAAGGCCTAAAGGTTATGTTTGGGATCAGTGATTTTTCACAGATCTAAGCATTATTTCTATTCAAAGCCAATTTAGAGCTTTGTTTAGTTCTAGTGGCTTAATATAAAATAGCAAGTAAAAGAGGTTAGAGGTCAGGAAAGCCCTTTGAGGAATAAATAGTTTGAACACTACTCACGTCAGTTCAAATGCTTTCATCAAATGTAAGAGATTTTACCCAGAACCCACCAGCTAGAGACACCCAGTGAGGAGTGAAAGAAATGTTTTCTAGAGGATGTTCTGTGGCCAGCACAACATTACCTCCAAACCTGAAGTATCTGGCCAGAGAAGAAAACCTAAAGGCTGACGATTCACTGACCCCCAAATTTAAGATAATCATGACTGGCTTTGAACACTTCAGTCATATATTATACCTTATTGTTTATGTTTTTAAACTCTTAGGCTAAAATATGGTGTATATATACACTATGGAATTCTATTTACCCTTAAAAAAGAGGAAATCTTGTTATCTGCAACAACATAGATGAGCCTGGAAGACATTATGTTAAGTGAAATAAACCATGTACCAAAAAAATTTTTTCACATGATCTCACTCCTAGGTGGAATCTAAAAAAGTTGAATTCTCAGAAGTAGAAAGTAGAATGGCGGTTTCCAGGGACACTGGGGCAGGGGGAGGTTGGGGGAGATATGGGTCAGAAGATACAAAATGTCAGTTATATTGAACAAATTCAAGAGCTCTACTGTACAGCATCTACTGACTAGAGTTAATAACAACATATTGTACACTTGAAAATCACTTAGTAGATTTTTGAGTGTTCTCATCCAAAAATAAGTAAGGTAAAGCACCTGTTAATTAGATCCAGTTAGCCATTTCACAGCATGTATTTCAAAACATCATGTTGCACATGATAAATATATACAAGTTTGTCAATTTAAAGATAAACTAAAATTTTTAAAGTAAAAACTCTTTTTTTGAACTTTATACATATTAGATTAAAAATAAAATAGAACTCAGGTATTTTATTTACTATTTAGAGTCCTAGGAGGTAGATACAGATTAGGAAACTGAACCTTGAGTCAGTTCCTTACCCAAAGTCACACACCTAAAAAAACAGCAGAATCTGAGTTGGAATCCAACCATGACCCAAAGCACCCACATTTAGCCAAGTGCTGCCCTGCCAAAAATATTAAAACTATTTTATACTCTGACCCACTGGTTCCACTGCTACAAAACTATCTCAGGAGAATATTTCATAATCAAACACAATTATAGTAAAAAAATGGAAACAACATAAGGTTCAACAACTGAAGAATGTTAAATGACCTATTTATACAATAGATTATTTTTCAGTCAAAAAATTCTATTTAACAAGAATGTTTTATAAGATGAGAAACTCATCATGTAATATCAAGGAAAAAAGCAGATTATAAGACAGAATATACAGTATTTCACTACATAAATTAAATAGGTGGATGGTGAACTAAAAGGAAGCATACCAGTAGGTTTTCTCTAATTATCTCTGTGGATTAGGATAGTATATAATTTCTACTTTTCCTTCTGCATCTTTCCAATTTTTCTGCTTTTAAGATGAATATATACATATGTCACTTTTATAATGAGGAAAGAGTCACTTTAGATTCAACAAAAGCATTGGTTCACACTTACATACCTATAAGCACTGTATATGGGTCTAGTTGTTACTTCTCATGAAGGAAATGTTGGGACTCAGGAGGGTCAAAGAAAATTAACTAGAATTATCAGAGGAATGAGCAATAAACTAACATTATCAGAATAGGAATTAATCTTTTGAAAGATTCAGGCACAGAATATCATGGTTGCCACAGTCCTGACTGGGGAGCAGAACAGATAAAATTCCCAAGTACAACAGGTTGGAAGCCCAGGCCAACTCCTTGGAGTCTCATCTCCTTCTCAGCCAACACCTTTGCTATCTTTCCCTCCTACATCTACTCCCTCATCCTCCATTTACTCCTTAGCTCACTATACCTGAGTCCATTGCCCCTAATTTCCTCCCCCAACTCCACAAAAATTGCTCTTACCACTGCCATCAATATAATTTTTTTTCACTAATTCAATTCCTGTCCCTATAGGTTTGGCATTTTGAACAAATTTGGCCCCAGTGTCCCTGGAAACCGCCATTCTACTTTCTACTTCTGAGAATTCAACTTTTTTAGATTCCACATAGGAGTGAGATCATGTGAAAAAAAATTTTTGGTACATGGTTTATTTCACTTAACATAATGTCTTCCAGGCTCATCTATGTTGTTGCAGATAACAAGATTTCCTCTTTTTTAAGGGTAAATAGAATTCCTGTGCATTAGGGTGTTTCCCTCTTCCTCCCTCCCATCCCCCTCAGTTAGTTCTCCTTCTTTGCTCACCTGAGGTTTTCTCCATTTGTCTGGAGTCTCTTCTATGCCCTATTCTCCCTAGCTTCCACATATTAGGAAGTGCATCCGACTTTTCACTTTTTGTGACTGACTAATCTCAGTAAGCATAATGTTCTCTCATTCCACCCACTTTCCTGCAAATAATGTAATTTTGTTCTTCTTGATGGCTGCATAAAATTCCATTGTGTACATATCCCATAGTTTTGTAATCCATTCATCTGTTGATGGGCATCTTGGCTGGTTCCATAGTTTGACTGCCATCAATATTTTATTGTCAAATTCAATAGTCATATTTGATCCTTGTCTCACATAAATAATCTTTTTAGCTACAGCTAACTCTTTAAACATCTCTTCGTTGAATCCTGTGATCCTCCTTGTGACAAATACACTCTTGGTTGTGTCCACAATAGGCGCTACACCATGCTCACATGCATAGCACCCAGTCGAGTTCAAGTGTGGAAGAGCAGCATGCTCAGAGGGAGTGAGCTTCTCTCCTGCCCAGGAGATGAACCATGTTATGGATTGTATCTGGAATGCCCCCCATGTTAGTGTCCTGGAGTTGCACCTTTGACTTTCTTCTCTTCTTATTCTTATCATTTTCTCTTTGTGACTTCTCCCTCCCATGTAGATGATTTCAACTATACATATTTATTTATAATTACACATAAATATTTATTGAAAGCCTACTATGAGTCAAATCCTGTCCTATGTTCACAACTGAAGACAAAGAATAGAGATAGACAGACAGACAATAGACGACAGATAGATAGATAGATAGATAGATGATAGATAGATAGATAGATAGATAGATGATAGATACTAGGAGTTGAGTTTGGGAATCTTTTCATGTCTTTGGTTTTTTAAGTGTTCTTTTTTGTAAAGGTGTTCAATTCTTTTGCTTCTTTTTCTATATTTTCTTTTTTATATTGATTATAGGAGTTCTTCATCCTAGACACTACTCCTCTTCTTCTATTCTCTGTATTTGTATGGTATTGGATAGTAGTCTCTTAAGGATTTTGTATAACTTCTGGTGAAGTTGTGTGGATCCAGTGTTCTGCATAAAAGGGATTTTTTATTTCATCTTGAGACCATTTTAGAGAATTATAGTCTTATGGGAATTTAACTATATTTCAAGGGTATTATCTTAAAATTTTATGAAATACATAAATCTAAGGCTAAAATTTCCCTCTATGTACAGCTTTGGTTGCATCTCACAAGTTTGTATATGAAGTATCTTTCTTTAGGTGGCTCCAAATACCTTCTAATTTCTATCACAATTTTTTTACTGACCCATAAGTTCTTTAGAACTGTCTTTCTTAATTTTGACATATATGGATTTTTTTTCTGGTTTTAGTTTTGTTAATGATTTCTAACTTAATTGCATTTGTGGTCAGAAAACATACTCTATGTTATTTTAATATTTTAAATTTGTTAGATTCCCTTATGACCCCTTTTTTTTGGCAGAACTAGGAATTGAACCCAGGGGCATTCTACCTCCGAGCTCCACCCCAGCCCTATTTTTTATTCTTTATTTTGATAGGTCTCACTAAGTTACAGAGAACCTAAGTAGCTGAGGCTGGCTGCAAACTTGTGATCTTCCTGTCTCAGCCTCCAATTTTTATAAATGACCCATTTGGTCTTAAAAAGAAATTCATCTTCCAGTTCTTGGATTTCTATATGTAACCATTAGATCAAATCTGCTAATATATTGTTCAAATGTTCTCTTTTCATTGATCTCATTGTTAGTTACAAAGAGAAGTGTGTTAAAATCTTCCACTATGATTATAGATTTGTTTATTTCTCTTCACAATTCTGTTATTTTGCTTTGTATAGTTTAAAGCTGTACTATTAGGTGCATCCAAATTTAAAAATTTCACGTCACTCCTGGAAATTGAACATGTTATCTTTTTCTCTAGAAATACCTTTTTCCCTAAATTCTATTTTTATGTAAATTAGTATAACTACACCACTTTCTTTTGGTGAGAATTTGCCTGATTTATCTTTCCCCATCCTTTTAATTCCAATGTTTATCATTTCCACTTCTTTTTCAATGATTCCATAATACTATTACCACTGCAATGCTCTAATTATAGTTTTTGCTTCCAAAAATAAGATTTTTCACTTCTGAAAAGAAACAAGAAACAGAACTGGCATTTCTGAAATTACAGTTTGTGGTTTTGAATATGATTGGTTTGCTATAGTAAGTCCTGTTCTTTCTCTAGAGACCAGTTCTTGTTTTTACTGAGCTCTTGGACTCTGCTGGGAAAAAAAAAAAAAAAAACCTATCCGTGTGGGTGGATGCCAGGACAGGAAGAGGGAAGATGTGTCCAGGAGAGGTGGTGGTGGATAGGCAATGCTAAGTGTGGGGTGTGTGTGGCGAATCCAAATGCCTACAAGGGCCAAACAGGTAATTTATGCAATTAGCCAACCAGAAATGAACTGTGGCAATTCCTTGCCCTTCTAAAGGCAGATATTTATCATAGACCAATTGCTACCCTGTTGGGATGTTGCCAAATCTATTTCAAGAGAAACCTGAATCTAGATTTGGGTGAGAAATCCATTGAGTTTGAAAATTTTGCAGCTAATCCATTTCCTTTTAATTCTATGCAAGTCAAATAAATCATGTCTGTCACTTATATTTGCAAATCCTCCGCTTCACCTGCAAATCCTGGAAAGGGTCCTAACTTAACACTTAGAGAAGGAGAACAATTGGAGAAGGCTGTTCCCCATCCCTGCTTATCCTGCCAAATGTGATAGCCCACTCCTTTTTATAAAGGGAAAGTCTTCTGGAGAAACACAGACTTTGTTCACATCCTTGCTCTTGGGAAATGGGTTTTTGAGATCCTTGGCCTGGTCAGCCTGCCAAAAGCAGTACGATGAACTGGTTCTCCAGAGGCAGAAGTGGAAAATTATAGGAAGTAAGAGTGGAGCTCACTAATGAAGGGATACCAAAAACCTGCTGCCAAAACAAAAATTTGAATTTGTCTGGGGCCCCTGTTGACACTGTTATGCTAACATCCAATTGGTGCTAATCTCACTAACCTCAGATCAGATTAGCACAGTCAGGAAACCAACTCAGCTCCACCTATCTTTATTCAGTTCATGTCCTTCCCCTACCGAGAAAAAAATATGGAACAAAGAAGGAAGGAAAAGAAGAGATGTCAAAAATCTTTGTGTGTGTGTATGTGTGTGTGCGTGTGTATGCATGCATGCATGCATATGTGTGCACATATATATACATATATATAATATATGTGTATATACAAATATATTTGTATATATACATATCACATATGATATGTATATGCAAGCACATGTACATGCAAAGTCCTTAATTCTTCTGCTCTTTTGTTATTATTTTTAAGTTTAAAAATTGTGAAATATCTCCAAGGAAACTTTTAAAAATATACTGCTACCTACCAAGAGAAGGGATTGAATAACTGGCTGAACAACAAGGTATGTTTGGGAAAAAAAATAAAAGGATTGGACTCCTACTACTTACAAATCACTTTTAGGTGCTGTTATATATGTTATTTTATGTAGTACTCAAAGCAGAACTATGAAGTACTTCCATTTTATAGCGAGAAAACTGAAGCACAAAAAAGATAAATGACTTGCCAAGGTCGCAGATTTAATAAGCGTTAGTGCCGGGATTCAAAAGGAGGCCTCCTGTGTCAGAATCCTGTATTTTCAACTTTATCACACCTTCTCTGGCTAATAATCAGATGGGAATCTCAGCTCCAGGAGCCTGATTTGTAGATAGCAGGATTCTGACACAGCATAGGGGCTGGAAGGTGCCAATGTCAAGAACTCAAAACTCTACACAGTCAGAAATGATGAGCCACAGGGCTCCAACATGCACAATGGCAGCCTCAGCCTCAAGAGGGCTGCAAGGAGACACCTCTTTTACTTTTATTGTTTTTTTTAATTTTTAAAACTTCACCTTTCCCACAATCAAATCCTCCCTTCCTTCCACACACACACACACACACCAGGCACCCACATTACTTCTCTGAACATAAAAGTCATGTTACCCCAAATTCAATTTCTTTTTTCTTAATTGGTACATTATAATTATACATCATAATGAACTTCAGAGTGGCAGTAACTACTCTTCTATTTCCCTTTTCCATCCCCTTCCACAACGCAATCAATTATTTAGGTACTTTAACTTAGCAAATTTCAAACTTTACAGATTAATTACCCACCTTGCTACCTTTAGGAAATTAAGTAGGTAAGTAGTATGTATTGCCTCGGTTAAAGAAAATATACTCCTTACATAGATAAGAACATATAGGGGGGATTCTACTTTCATCACAGTTTCAATTAACAAAATTTTATTTACATGTGTTTAAAAGTTGCTTGCTTAAAACACAATTCTAGCATGCTATTGTGGCACAGTTTTTGAGTGGCCATATAATTGTATTGAATTAGTTATACAAGAATACTGGGTGTTTCATTTAAATTTAAAAATAAACAACAGAAAGTGGGGTTTTAGAAGAATTCTTGCTCTCTTCTATATGCACAATATAAAATTTCTCAGGGAATTATGATAAAAGAGATTTCACTGGAAAGGAAAACCCATAATTCAGATGCCATCTCTGGCTTATTCTCAGATTGTCCCTTCAGTGGAGTCAGTAGATGCTCTTTAGCATTTTTATTATCAAAGGCTTATTTTAAAATAAAAATTATACATGTACGGGTTGAGCATCTCTAATGCAAAAACTTTTTAGCACCAACATGATGCCACAAGTGGAGATTTCACACTTGATCTCATGCAAAATGCATACAAAAAAATTGTATAAAATTACCTTCAGGCCAAGTATAGAAGGTATATATGAAACATACATGAATTTCATGTTCACACTTGGGTCTCACGCCCAAAGTATCTCATTATGTATATGCAAATATTCCAAAATTTAAAAAAATCAAAATCAAAAACACTTTTAGTCCCAACCATGTCAGCTAAGGGATGCTCAACCTGTACAACCCATCTCTCAACATGATCCAACATAACATTCCGGCTTTGTTAGAGGTTGGAGATCAGTTCTCACGTGAATAGCTTCTCCTCTCAACCTGATCTCAGGCCCATCTTGCCCACAATGGCTCTGTATTCCTGAAAGTTCATGAGGGTTTTAATGTAACACTTAATAGCAAAAACATTGTTTTATTTACTTCAATCATTATCTACCGCAGTACCTTGGAAATGAATTAAGGAAAGAAGGGAGGGAACATATGAACGCTGTGAACTCCTAGAAATACGTTCTCAGAAGCAAAAAAAAAAAAAGTCCTGTGTGTAGATTTCCTCCACAAATAACTAAAACCTCTCTCTCTGACGGGTTCTCCCATTTACATCAGGAAGGTATGTGAGAAAACAGAATCATTTGCATTTACTTAAGAATTTACTTAATAATTTTTGTTATGAAATTGTTAGTCTTCAAAAACACTGCTTATTGATGTCTTTGGGCAAACACATAGCCACGTAAAGCATGTATTGAAATTCTTTGCGAAATAAAACCATTTCAGTTTAATAATTTGATGACCAAGTTGTAACTGGCCCCTATAAGAAGCAGTGATTGCCTTATTGAAGGTCAATTACTTCAAAAAGAATTATGTTTCTCTGTTTTTAATAGAAAAAGTCATAAAGTATTTTTCAAAGAACATTATTTGAACCTCCAGAAATTTATTCCATCCATATGTCCAGGATGAACATGGCTGAAACTAAAATCCCATTAACTTCACCAAAACATTTCACTGGGCACCACAACTTATGTAAAAATGGGCTTCCCCAAGGGCCCCCATGATCCTCTATGACTCTGATAGTAGTAGAGTGTCACATAACTCATACGCTGACCCCAGTGAATCACCACCCAGTAACAGCAGAGGAAGTGGAGGTGAATTCCTACAGTGTTCTGCTATGGACTAAACAGGATAAGGACATCCTGTTTGTATCTTCCCTGCTTCAACACAGAATCACAATAATCTGTAGCTCATTCCAGTAGCCACTCTAAAGAGTGTCATTCCAATTCTAAGGTGCCTTGTAGAACACTATTTTATGTATGTGATAAAATTCTGTGAGTCTATCAGTCTCTTGGAAACTGGAAAGAGAAGTAAAATGTTGACATGATAAACATTCAGGATATAGCAGAGACTCTCTCCTTCCTGGAACAGTGAGTCTTCTAGGTTACCTACTCACATGTTTTATCCCATGTCTGGGGATTGCTTTAGCCGACCCAACGATCCTTTAATTCATCTACCCTGCTGGTGTCCACTTGCTCAACCAGAAAGGACTCCAAATATATGTTTTGTAAATGAGATATCAAATGAAATATATCACATGAATTAACAATTCATTTCCAGAAGAAAAACACTGACATTGATATATTAGAATCATGAATTCTACAAACTACCTGTCCAAGAACCACAGGGTAAACTCTTATTGACTATCTCAGTTTCCTGTGACTGCTATAATAAATTACCACAAACTTGGTGGCTTAAGACAACAGAAATTTATTCTCTCATAATTGAGAGGCCAGATGTCCATATCGGTTTCATTATGCTGAGATTAAGGCATTAGTAGGGCCACACTCTGAAACCCATTCCTTGCTTCTTAGAGCTTCTGGTGGCTTCTGCTGCCTTCTTTGATTGACAGCCACATCACTCCAATCCCAACCTCCTGGTTATGTGGCCTTCTCTTGTTCTGTGTTTGAATCACCCTCTGCCTCTCTCTTCAAGGACATTTGCAATGCCATTTAGGGGCTATCCAGATAGCCCAGAATAATCTCCTCATCTCAAAACCCTTGACCTGATCGATGTCTGCAAAGACAATTTTTTTCACAATCACAGGTTCCAGAAATTCGGATGTAGACACCTTTAGGGAGGGAACATTTTTTCAGCCTACTACACAGACCAAGATCACAGTTTAAATAATCTGAATACAGCCTGGTGCAGTGGTGCATGCCTGGAATCCCAGTCCTTGGGAGGCTGAGACAGGATGGAAGGTTCAAGGCCAGCCTCAGCAATTTAGTGAGATCCTGTTTCAAGATAAAGATAAAGTAGAGGTAGAATGCCCCTGGGTTCAATCCACAGTACCACAAAAAAAAATTTTTTTAATACAAACCAAGAAAATGGTGAAAAACAGTCTGAGTTTTCCACAAACTTCACACCAGGCCTTTCTCCCATCATGGCTGTGTAAGGTCATATGTTTGGGGAGTCCTGCTCAGGGGCTCAGTCACAATGACACCTTAGAGGTAATCATTGACCAACTGAGATGCTGGCTTCCTTGCCATTTATCTAATAATAAAGATATTCATTCATAAAGGTGGGCCAAATTTGTACCTGACACCGAAGCAGGGCCAATTATCTTCTCTGACCGTCCTTATAGTCCTTTTCTAAAAGCATCTAAGCTCAAGGTACCTTTTTTAAAAAGCGTCCACACAATATAATCACTGACACAGATAGTTACAAATAGGGAGACAGAGTTTATCTCAAAAAGTCAAGCGAGGCTCTGGGAAAATCTCTGGCTGGATTCTGATTTCCTGGTGCTTAGCTTTCAGCTGCTAAGGTATGTAAATGATCCCATCCAGGGGCCCAGCTGTTGTATGTTGAAATGTGCTGATGAAACCAAACTGGGATTCTAGAGAACACAAATCAAATTGTAAGCAAAATTACTGAAATACGCCAGCCCTCCTCTGAAGCATTATAGGCCAACCCAAGAAAAATGAGTAATGGGTAATAATACACAGGCCTGACAGAAATCATAAGCTAGGAAGGAAGTTGCATGTAAAATAATAATAAAGAATATTAAATTGCCACCAGGCCCTGCCAGAGACAAATGAAATCAGAACAGATTCTCACCACCAGGCCTTGGCTCGCTCCCTTTGAAAGTGTCCCAGGGATCAGCAGACAAAGGAGGCTTTCGCTCCGTTGCTGCGCTGCTAGAAACAAATGTTTTCTCAGCTCTGGACCAAGCAGGTGAGGGATGCTCCCATGTGAAGGAGGCTGGGGGAGGCACCACTGCGCCCTGTTCATCATCTGTCATTGAGTACCAAGGTGGGAAAACAGGCTGCCTCTACCAGCTACTTGAGGAGAAAACTATGTACTTTCCTGAAGATATCCACAGTTTGATAGCTTTTCATTTCTTCTCTTATCATTCTTTTTATAAATATATAATATTGATCATATTATATATAATAATTACATTGTACAAATTAATAATATATATATAGCCAGACATAGTAGCACACACCTGTAATTCCAGTACTTGGGAGGCTGAGACAGGAGGATCGCAGGTTCAAGGCCAGCCTCAGCAACTTAGCAAGACCCCCAGCAACTAGTGAAACCCTGTTTCAAAATAAAAAACTAAAAAACGGGGTTGCAGGTGTACCTTAGAGATAGAACTCCCCTAGGTTTCATCCTCAGTACCACAAAGAATAGTAATAATAATATCTATTAATAACATATTAATATTATATTTAATCCTGAGTGATTTCTCTTCATTTTAAAATAAAACCTTAGAACTTCAATTTGGGGACTCTTTGGATGTTTAAATCCAAAGCTCAGTCATTCATCCCTAATATAAAGGGGCCCATGCTGGCCCTGTGCTGTCTCCCTTATCCTCAGGATCCAAGCCTGGGAGCCCCCCAAAAAGCCCAGCCTCAACCTCCTAGCACGTGCACCTCCCAGCCGCAGCCCACGCATATCTCTGCAAAAGACCAGGGCAGAGGACACGCGGCCCCTAAGCTCAGGCAGCAACTTGTGTCATCCTGTTCCTTCATCCTAGGCTTTATTGACCTCAGACAGCAGTTCTTAACCCTAGCTGCACATGGGAAATATTTGGGAAATGTATATATATATATATATATATATATATATATATATATTTGAAATCCAGAACCCAGCTCCAAACACTTGTATTCAGTTGGTCTGAGCTGACACCCAGGCATCAGTATTTCTTTTCATTGCCTAAGTGGATATAACATGCACGTGGGTGTGGCAATCATTGTTTTGATACTTTCTATCTCCCCCAATTTCCCAGCCTTTCCTTCACGTCCACTTACCCAGGCCCACCCTGTTTCCTCTACAGAGGGTCTCTTCACCTTCATTTTGCTGACTGAAGCTTTGGAACTGGCTTCCTCTTCTCCAGACTTCATATTTTGCCTAGAAAGACTTTCTGTTCAACTTTTTTTCCATGTTCTGGCTTCAGTGGCTAGACCCAGTGCTATACCAGCTGTATTAGTCAGCTTTCTGTGGCTGTGACAAAATACCTCAGATGAACAACTTAGAAAGAGGAAAGGTTTATTTTGGCTCATGGTTTCAGTTCCTAGTCACTGGGCCTTGTTTCTTTTGGGCCTGTGGCGAAAGCAGTACAAAATGGTAGAAGTGACTGGTGAAAGAAACCTGTTCACCTCATGGAGGAGAGAAAAGAAAGAGAGAAGAGAGAACTGGGGTCCCAGCACCCCCTTCAAGGACACGCCCCCAATAATCTAGCTTCCTCCCACTAAGCCCCACCTCCCAAAGGTCCCACCATGCCCCAATAGTACCACAGGCTGGTAACCAAGCCTTTAACACATGGGCCTTTGGGAGATACTTCCAAACCATAGCACCAACCACTAGTACAAAAATACCTTCCCAAGAGTCTCCCTATGCACCCGCCATTCCTCTCTTTCACCTTAGTGTGTCTCAAATCTGACAAGTCATATGCCTTTTCCCCTTGCAACCCAACAACATTCAATACCTTGGTCCATTTTTGGGCCAAACTCCTTGCCATGGCTATTCCCTTGCCCACCTATACATTCCCCTTTCTATCACAGGGTTCAGAACTATCACCATTTAGAGCCAAACAATTCTATGCTGGGGTGCAAGGGTACTGTTCTGTGTAGTAACAGGATATTTATCAACACCCCTGATCTCAGCTCACTAGATGACAGTAGTACCCTTCAAGTTGTGATGATTGAACATGTCTCTGGACACTGTCAAATATTCCCTGAGAAGCAGAATGAAATGCCCCCCGTCCCATTGAGAACTCTATCTGTATGTCATAATCTCCAGAACTAATGCTATTAGGTTAGTTTCTTTGCCATTTGGAATATGAGTGTGTGTGTGTGTGTGTGTGTGTGTGTGTGTGTGTGTGTGTGTGTGTGCAATATATACTCTGAAACATCTTCCTCCCCCTGACTTGGTGACCCTCAGCTTTGAGTCAACTTTCCAAAGTATCCCAGCCCCAAAACAACTGAGACAGATTCTCATGATTGCAAGGCCATCCTTAACCAATCCTTTATGGGTGAACCGAGGATTCTATAGAACCTATCCCCATGTAAGCTTTCAATTCTTGCTGAACCTGTGGATTCTGAAATCTCCTTAAAATTACAATTGTGGGTAGAGATGAGGGGAGGATGGATAGAAGATGGTTAACGGTTAAAGGAGTGGAGTTGGATAGGAGGAAGAACTTCTAATGTTCTACAACACAATAGGGTAACTATGGTTGACAATAATTGTATATTTCAAAATAGCTAGTGGGGGGGTACTAAGGATTGAACCCAGGGGAATTCTACCTCTGATTTATACCCCCACCCCTTTTTATTTTGAAACAGGGCCTAAATTTCTAAGGCTGGTCTCAAACCTGTGATCCTCCTGTCTCAACCTCCCAAGTACTGGGATTATAGGCATGTGCCACCACACCCATCTAATAGAGAGGATTTTAGATGTTCCCAACACAGATACATGATAAATGTTTTAATTGATATAACAATTACCCTGATCTGACCATTACACACTGTATACACATATTAAAACACACTATATCCCATAAATATGTGCAATTATTGTCAATTAATAATTATATATTGAGAAAAAATTACAACTGTAATTTCTCCATTATATGCCTTTGTTATGCTACAAACCCTGAAAAGATAAATTAGTTTATATAATAATGAGAGTATTCACAGAGCAAACATAGACCAGGACCTTTCTTAAGACAGAAATGCTAACTTGGTTTTTTACTCTAAACACTAATTTTTACCCCACTGCACAATTGTTCGTTCCTTCCTTTGACTTGTGAAATGGGAGCTACAATGTTCTTGCAAGGTGTTCTGAAATTCCAAATTGAGTGGAATTTCATTTCGATTCAATTTGAGCACCAACTCTTAATTATTTGAGCTAATGGAGAGGGACGAAGCACCAAAAATAGAAAATTCACATAATGCAGATTTAAACACGTACTGACACATACACATATCCTCAATTTTTCAGAAATTAGAAGGTTACCAAAAGTTAGTAGACTCATTTTTCCTATGATTTATAACTTTCCCAAATGATGAATTGCTAATATGTGTAAGTGTTATGTTACTGGCACAGCAGAACAAGAGTGACTTCCCACAGCCCCTCATTATCACAGGAGGTGATTTCAATGTCAACCCTTTTTCTTGCTAGGTTTATACAAGAATTATTATTCTTTTATAATTTTCTACTTTGTGTATATTCATTAAATCCATATTATTTTTTCTTGTGGTAGAATATATATAACATAAAATGAACCATTTTTGCCATTTGAAGGGCACAGTTCTGTGGCAAAATGTAAATTCATAGTTATGAAACTATCCTCACCATCCATCTCCAGAAGTTCTTCATCTTCCTCAGCGTTAACATTTTTAATAGATAATTCTTCCTTTCTGCTAATGCTATTTTTTTTTTTTTTTTGTGGTACTGGGGATTGAACCCAGGGGCATTCTACCTCCGAGCTACACCCCCAGCCCTGTTTTTTATTCTTTATTTTTCTTGGAACAGGATCTCACTAAGTTGCAGAGGGCCTCACTAAGTAGCTAAGGCTGACCACGAATCTGTGATCGTCTTGTCTCAGTCTCCCAAGTACTGGGATTACAAGCATGCACCACCACACCCGGCTGCTAATGCTATTTTAAGTTGATTTCCTGTTTCTTTTATTGAAATAAGTGTAAAGTCTCCCAAAATGATTCTTTTGAAGAATGATATTTTATATAGATTTACTAATTCAACTTTCTCATATTAAAAGAGCTTTGTTTGTTTCTTTGTTGCAGTACTGGGGATTGAACCCAGGGGCATTCTACCTCCGACCTACACCCCCAGCCCTATTTTTTATTCTTTATTTTGAAACAGGGTCTCACTAAGTTGTGGAGGGCCTCATTAAGTAGCTGAGGCTGGTCGTGAACCTGCGATCCTCCTGTCTCAGCCTCCCAAGTACTGGGATTACAAGTGTATGCCACCACACCCAGCTTGTTTGTTTGTCCTTGTTAGAAACAACTTTTTATGGCGTCTAAAGAAACGGCACGTGTTCGAAAATTGCTTGGTAAGGCGATTTTACTTTTTTGCAAAAAAGGGTGCTCCCAGATATGAGAGAGAGCACGCTTCACAAAGAACCCAGTGGGTCTTATATCCCTAACGCGAGGCTCCTCCTGCGCTGAGCTCCTATTGGTCGAAGTTACAGCTTCACATTCTTCCTGGTCAGCTACAGGGGAAGATGAGGGAGGGTCGACACCTGTAATCTCTTAAGAGATGTTAATTTGGGGAAGGAATGTAAGTCCCTACCAGGTTTCAAAATGGCCACCTAAGTGAAATTACCTCCTTTGACAGAAAAGATACAACTATATTCTCACATCCTGAAGTTCTGGGGATGAAACCCAGGGCCTGGCACAGGCTAAGCAAGCACCTTACCCCTAAGTCACATCCCAGCCCTGCATTCTTGTTTTTTCATAGTTGCGTTTCATACATTCTCACTACTCAATGCTTGACTAACCCTATTCTTCCTCTATTTCCCCTTCAACAGCCCAGGGGAACTGAACACATACAAAGAGCTTTTGATAATCTTGACAGTACGTAGAGTTTAAGGATGTTGGATAAACTAGTATGGTTTTTTTATCTGTAAAATTGAAAAGTTATTTTAACAAATATACCTCATTTTGTTTTAAAAAGATATTATATTCATTAATTAAAGGATATTAAGACAAAGGAATGCTTTTTTAATTTTTTAAAGCCTTCTGCTTTTAGACTAAACCATTTTTGGTTTAACAAATGCAAAATATTATCTACTAAGGAAGATAGAAGTTTCATACAGCTTTATTAATAAAATTTACTTTAGCTCTCCAAGTCCTAGCTTGATTAATAAAGTTTATTTTAATTGTCCATAGCTATAATCACTATGGAAACTTCTTGGGGACATATCTACAGTATTAAGTTAAAAAATTATTTGAATTTGAAAATGAATAAGCAAATATTTACCAAGTTATCACAAAACTCCGAACTTGGGAATTGGGGAAAACATTTCTACATTTTTTTTGTACTAGAACCTCAAACATTCTTATTTTCTGAAAGAAAAGGACTGAAGTGGATGGTTGTGACCATCACTAAACATGTCTCCAAGATCAATTTCCTTCACAGAACCCCTAACAAGAGCCCCTTGAACTCTGAGCCCTCATTTTAAAACTTCCCTATATGGCAATAGCATATCTCAAAGGAGTAGAGTTCCCCACAGTTCCTCATTAAAATGTGTGGCAATTTTAACTTCAGCCTTTTTTAAAAGAAAGTGACTACCTCTCTGTGCTCTGTTTTGACTAATAATCACGTCAGTTCATTCCTTAGTTCAGGGAAAGCTAATGTATAACTGCTTGGGATGCCATAGCAAATTACCACAGGCTGATCGGTTTATATACAGGAGTTGTTTCTCACAGTCTGGAGGCAGGGCAGGGCAGATCCATGCATCACAAGGTGGGCTTCATTCTGAGTCCTCCTCTTGGCTTATAATTGGCCACCATCTCTCTGTGTGCTCACATGACCTCTCCCTCAGAGCTGGGACTGAACACATACCAGAGACAGAGTGCTCTGGTCTCTTTTCCTCTTCCTCTTCCTCTTTAAGGACACTAATACTATTGGATGAGGGCCCCACCAGTATGGCCACATTTAACCTTAATTACTTCCATGAAGGTCCTCCAAATACAATTACATGGCGGGGGGAAAGGGTTACGACTTCCATATCTGAATTTGAAGGGTGGGGACACAACCTTTACTCTATGGTCACTAATATCATCCTTTAACTGACAAGTCACTGGTAGATTTATCAACTATATCTAGGTCCACAAAGAAAAGTGGGGTTCAAGACAAATATCGAAGGATTTAAGCCTTCCAAAAAAAAAAAAAGAAATTTTCAACTGTTAGAGCCAGAAACTAAAACAAAAGTATTGGTTTGCTTACTTATCCCTAAATTGACTAAAACCTAGAATTAAGCCACATGATGATAATAACACAAAAGCCTTTTGAGAAGTTTTCTGAGACACTGGGAAAGGGAGGCTGCACACACGGAGGAAAAGCACAGTAAACTCTATTGCTGGTGTTTGTTTTAAAAGTAGCATTTCCCCAAACAAAGGCCAAAACTTGAACATCTCTGTTTCTGATACTAGCTCCTGGAAAGAACTTGCACTTGAAACACACGTAGTTCTGAGCAGAGAAAAAAGAACAACAGAGTCACTGTTGAAAGGTCAGAACATCATTGCACCAATCACTTATTTTTTAAAAGTCCTTGCAACTGTCATTTTAAAAACCCACAACTCTCAGCACCAGAACATTTGGAACCGTATACTCCAGCATTTCAGGGAGGTCAAATTTCTTTCCTACAACTCTTAGAGGCACCTTTTGAAACTTTCCAGTTAAGATTTTCAAAACTCTGTACCAAATAACAGCCCCAGAGGAAAGCCTATAATGTGGCTGTCAGTGAACTTGACTTCTGTCATAAAATGGAAACATTGTCAAACATTTTCTCCTTTAGCCAGAAATTCACATGGGACTTTGGAGCAGCTGCCAACATAATAACTATTCAGAAAAAAATACCCAAAGCAGTTAGGTCGCATCCTAAGCTCTAGGACTTTCCAGTCATATGGAAGGATAGTTGTTTTATGTATTTATTTATTTATGGAACTGCAGTTACAATTTCTCAAATAGAGATGTATATATGTAGGTATAAAGTGGGATTATTGATTTTTGGTAGTGTTATTTTTTTCAAAGTAAAAAAAATGGTAAGTCAGTTCTATTTCTCCCTGATACATAAAAAGGAATGAACCAGCATAAATATTCATTTTCACTTATTGAAGGAATTTAATTGATGGTCTATTATGTATTATGCACTGTGTGTTTGCCCTGGGGCAAAAGAAAGAAATGGGAACTTTTTCCCATTCTATAAATGGGCAAATAAAAGTAAGGAATGAGTGAAGATTAAGACCACACCATAAAGAAGAAGCAAGCAACCCAAGGCACCAATGAGCCTAAACTCTTAGTTCTGATTCTCCAGAATTCCTCACTTAAAAGTATGTAATGCATTTTATTCAATGTTTTCCAAAGAAGAAAGATAAAGGCAGAACAAGGAAATATTTTCATTGCCCTTTCCTTTGTATATAAAGAAATTAGAGCTTGCTCTAACCTTGGATTCTACTCTCCCCTCATCCTCCTAGAACATAAAATGGAGCAAGATACTAAATTAATGAGGATTAAATGGTAAAAAACTTGGGAACATAACAAAAGAAAGTTCCAATTCACTAATTTTTGAATCTGTCATTACTATGTTTTATGCTTCATCTTTTTCATATCAAAAAGCAGGAGGGAAAAGTCATTCTTAGTAGAGATTAAATATATTTAAAGAATTGGAGGGGTCACGGTAGTGCTTCATTAAACTCCAAAGTGTGTAAAGCCCAAGGATGATAAGTTTTCTGTAATTTCTGATAGCTGCAGAAGTAAAGGCCTAGTAATTGACCAGTTGACCATTTTGCTCTCTGTGAAGTAAAAAAATTAAAAAATACCTGAAAGGAGAAGTCTGTGTGTCAAAAAGATTAGGGGCTCAATTAAGGGTTGTTGAAGCTGAAAGAATGAGTTGGTATGTCAGGACTCTGCATAATAATAGGTGCTCAATAAAGTGCCTACTGAATAAATAACTGCTTAGGTCTCTCTAAAGACTCTGTCTCTTTGATGATGGTCTGAACCTAGGGATTAACAGAAGAAAGTGTTCTTCATTCGGACATGATATTTCCAATATTATTGCAAACAACTCTTACTTATACAACCTTGCTTAGCCTGAGAGGTTCAAAGAGAAGAAAGATGAGCAGCATCTTATGCCAACACTGCAGCCAGGTGATATGCATGTGGAATAATGTGGCGCTCTGACCTAGACTCCCCCAAAACAGCTTCCTCACCAGCCTCTCACTCCTGCCTGTGCCTTTCAAACCCAGCCTCCGCCTCCCAAGAATCCCCAAGTGGTCTTTGCAAAATGGAATTCTCTGACTACTTCATACCTTGCTTAAAACTCTTCAGTAAACCCTAAGAGCCAAAGCCCAGCACTGCATTTCGCAGTTATTTTATCATAATTAGGCTTCCTTACTAATCCCAGTGCTTTCATGTCTTGCTCATTTCTGGGTACCTATCAGATTGGTACAGTATGGCCATAGTAGGTACTCAAGAGACATGAATGAGTGAATGGATGAATGAATGAATGCTGAATGGCTACACATGGGGGAAAATTGCAGCAGCCAAGTTAAGAGTTACTGGCCAAGCTGGGCATGGTGGCACACACCTGTAACCCCAGTACTTGGGAGGCTGAGACAGGAGGATCACAGGTTCACAGCCAGCCTCAGCTATTTAGTGAGACCCTGTTTCAAAACAAAGAATAGCCGGGCGTGGTGGCACACGCTTGTAATCCCAGTACTTGGAAGGCGGAGACCGGAGGATCCGGGTTCGCGGCCAGCCTCAGCTCTCTCTCTCTCTCTCTCTCTCTCTCTCTCTCTCTCTCT
>PVJS01037156.1:0-20072 GCA_004027185.1 Glis glis
TGGTTTCAGCAATGACTTCTTAGATATGACACTAAATGCACAAATAACAAAAGAAAAAGAGATAAATTGGACTTCATTAAAGTTAAAACTATTATGCTGCAAAGAACACTATAAAGAAAGTGAAACTGCAACCTACTGAATGGGAGAAGTTTTGCAAATCATACATGTGATAAGAGACTTATACCCAGAATATATAAAGGCTTCTTATAGTTCAACAATAAAAAGATAATTAACTGAATTTAAAAATGGGCAAAAGATCTAAATAGACATTCCTTTAAAGAATATATACAAATGGCCAATAAGCACATAGAAAGATAGTTAACATCAATAGTTATCAGAGAAATACAAATCAAAACCACAGTGAATACTACCTCACCCCACTGGGATAGCTATAATCAAACAGATAATGAAGCTTATTAGAAAGGATGTAGAGAAGCTGGAACCCTCCTACAGTACTGATGGGAATGTAAAATTATGTAGGCAAGTTGGAAAACATTTTGGCAGTTCCTCAAAATGTTAAACATAGAGTTACCATATTACCTAGCAATTCTACTCCTGGGTACATACCCAAGGGAAATATAACTACAAATCCACATAAAAAGTTGTATATGAATGTTCACAACAGAATTATGCATAATAGCCCAAAAGTAGAAAACCCCAAATGGCCACCAACTGATGAATACATAAATAAAATATGACACATCCATAAAATGAATATTTAGCCATAAAAAGGAATGTAGTGACATATGCCATTATACAGATGAATACCAAAAATATGTTAAATGAAAGATGCTAGTAACAAAAAACTTATATAAGATTTCATTTATATAAAATGTTGAGAATGGCCAAAGTCTGTAAAGACAAATAGATTAGTGTTTGTTTGGGGTTGGGGGTGGGGCAAATGGAAAGTAACTGCTAATGGATATGAAGTTTCTCTCTGAGCTGAGAAAAATGTTCTAGAACTAGATGGGGTGATGGTTGTACAACTTTGTGAATATACTAAAAATCATTTAATTGTAAAAGAGAAGAAAACCAAAAACGAAGTATATACAGTGAAAAATACGTCTCGCATCCGCATCTACTTGTTACTCAGCTGCCTGGTCTACAAGTAACATCTCCCTAGATCTTCTTGTGTATTTTCCCAGAAATATTTTTGCATTGACAAGTATCTGCACATATACATTGCTCCTTTCTTCCTTCTCCTCCTCCTTCTTTCCCTAAATACAGTGGTACAGAACACTGCAGACCCTGCTCTGCATCTTGTGTTCTGAAAGAAGAGGAAGGTGAGCTTCATGTGTGGTGGGAGGAAGGGCATTGGGGGGACTGCGGAAGACAAAGAGACATTTTGAAATGGACTATCCTATCCAGATAAGTGCATCTGAGGTGGCTTGGATCTGTGGTGCCTTGGAGCAGAGGAGGGGGCTGGGGCAAAGAGGTAGAGGCCACATTGTAGAGGGAGGGTTAGGGACTGTGCCAGGGGGTGTCAGATTTATGTCGAAAAGTCCCAGCATCTCTGAAGATGTCAATCGGAGTGACATGAAGGGATACCTCAATTTGGGACAGCAACTCCATGGGAAGTAGGGAGAGTAGCCTGGGGAAGAGAAGGAAGAAGCTGAGTGATGAGAAGGAGGGAGGCAATCCTGGAGACATGGAGAAACAGAAGGCTCAGGGTCTGATGATGCACAGGCTCCTCCCAGGGTTCTGGCCAGGGCTGACTGGGGCTGGGAACAGAGAAGTGATGGTGTTTGGTGATACAGGGTAACTACCCCCTATCTGAAATGCATGGCACCAGAAGTATTTCTGAGTCTTTCAGGTTTGAGAATATTTGCATCAATTTTATCAGTTGAGCATCCCTAATCCAAAAAATTGAAATCTGAAATGCTCCAGACTCTGAATTTTTTTATAAGAGTCATGTTGGAGTCAGGCTGTGGTGGCGCATGCCTATAAACCCAGTACTGGGGAGGCTGAGACAGGAGGATCGCAGGTTTGAGGCCAGCCTCACCAACTTAGCAAGGCCCTCAGCAAATTAGTGAGACCCTGTTTCAAGATAAAAAATAAAATAGGGCTGGGTGTGTAGCTCAGAGGTAGAATGCTCCTGGGTTCAATTCTCAGTTACCCCCCCCAAAAAAAGAGTCATGTTGGCAAACTCAAGTTTTGGATTTTGGAGCATTTCCTATTTTAGATATTGAATTAGCAATGCTCAACCTGTGACAGTGTGCGCAGGAGGTGGAGATGATTGGCTTGTGAGATGACCAAAGGGGGGCTCTAGGGAGATATGCTGTGAGAAGAGAGGCGCTGGCCAGTATCAAAGACTAGGACCCATCAGCCCCCAAAGGGCCCAGATGTGGTGACTTTAGAAGCATGGGCAGGGGAGGTGGCATTGAGAGCCCAGGAGGCGGGGCTGATGCCTGGGGAGAGGTCAAAGGGTTTGGAGGATGCTATGGTCAGTAACTCGAGCTACCATGCATCCAGCACTGTTTTCATGCAATGATCTTTTAATACCTACATAGACAGCCTGTCTGTGAGGGACTTTTCATTATACAGAGAAGCTGAAAGGAATTAGGCAAGGCCATGCTGGGAAATGATGTCAGGATTCAAACCCAGATATATCAGACTCCAATACTGGTGATCTGTGTTTGGTTTTCTCTGCTGCTCTCTGCAGGACCCTAAGGGAGGCCAAGAGTATGCCGAGGGAGCAGTGTCCACACTGGGGGTTCCGCTCCTGCTCCACAGAGGGGCTCTGGCCCAGTGGCAGCCCCTCCGCAGGGCTGCTAGGGGAGCACCCAGCCTGAAGACCCTCAGCTCCCCCACCCCATGCTCACATAGGGACAACTGTACTCCTAGGGCCATGGCACCTGTCTTCCACTTTTCAAGGAACATTTGCTTGCTCAGACACCTGAGAGGATGCCAGGCCCTGAATCTCTGGGCTAGATTTGCCTCCTCAAGTCCCCAAACACCAGTAAGTGGGATGGATGGGGTAGGGGTGGAATTGGAACAGCCCTGGAGGGGGGCTCCCTGTGGAGCACAGCTGTTCTGAGGCAGCTGCACTCCTGCCCCTCCCAGCCCTAGGAACCCTAGGAACAGGCTTGCTGATGACCTGGTGGGTTCCTCTCTTCTTGTTTCACTGGAGGACAAAGTGTAATCTCACTATTTCCTCCTCTTCTCCGACTTCTGGAGCAATTTTGAGATACTTCTTAAGGTTTGTGGAATAAGCACAGGCTCTGGAGTCAGGCATTAGAGGGCAAGTTTCAGTTCTAAGGCTGATGAGCTGTGTGGCTTTGAGCAAGGGTTCTTGATCTCTCTGGGCCCATTTGGACCTCTCTATAAAAGTGATCATAAAACCCTACAGGCCAGGACTGCTGTGCAGATGAAATGAGATGACGGAAGCAAAGCTTCTGGTGCACAGCTGGAACTGAAGAAATGTCCTTCTCCCTCCCCTCATCCGCCCAAGGGTTGTGCTGAGAGTCACTGGTTTTCTGAGGAACCTGCTGCCCAGGTCAGTCTCCATTTCCTACTGATCATGGGCCAAGGTGGGTCATGCCCAACTCCTGCTCCAGTCCTGTCCCTCTGGGCTTGGGAGACAAGGACAAGGAGCAGCACCAGGCAGCGGCATGCTAGAAGGGCAGAGATGGGTCGGTTCCATCCCCTAGCGAGGAGCAGCTCAGTGGCACTGACTTCCTGGCTAGACACGAAAGGCTCCGGAAGCTCATCCTTGGGTACAGACGACACAGACATAGAGCCCAGATATATCAAGAGTTCCGGCCAATAGAGGTCATGTCCCCTTCAACAGGGCAGAGTGACATGAGCATCAGATGAGTCCAAATGCTCGGGTCCAATACTGCCTCCCTGCTCCGGCCGACTGACCCTGCTCAGTCTCCTTCCTGGCTTGCAGGCCACTGACTGTGCAGGTGGCTGGACAAGGCGCGACTCCCAGAGTCACCATGGGAGGGAGGGGGACTCCTTTGGTCTGGGAACACTTGATGAGTGGTGACTACACAGTGACAAGAGGGTGGTATATGGCTGGGCATAACAAAGCTCTAGGGAGCCACAGATGCCAGGGCTGGACCAGGACATGGAGGAGGAGAGGAGAGCCCAGTGCCCAGAGTGGGGGCCATGGATGGCACCTGCAGGTACCTAATGGGGCCCTGAGCACTCTCCTGCCCTCCCACCAGGTCACTCTGGCTGGGGATGAGCCCTCAGCACAAGGTGGTGTGAGGGCTGCATAAGAAAATGGAAACATGGCTTTGTAGATGTAAAACAGTCTGTGAATAATCACTAGTCAAGGGAGTGGCAGTGGTGGGATTGGGCAAAGACAAGTGGTCATGGTGGGGTACAATGTGGAATACTCCAAATTCAAGCAGCAGGACTTCTCAGGGCCCCTTCATGCTTCCTTCTCAGATCTACACATGTGGACCTGGCCCCCTTTTGGGCCATCTGGTCCTTGGTGTCAGTTTCATTTAAGGAATTACTGCATTACATCAATGGAACATTAGTAAAACCTAATTAACATCCAGGCTGAGTTTTTCCAAGGGAAGAGGGATCTGTAGAAAATAAAATACCCTAATAATTTAAATTCCATGATATTCGAGTAACAACTATATGACTGGGCATTACAAGTTGGATAATTTTAGTCCAGGAAAAAAAAACCTATTAGGAGTTAGTTAATTCTTATACATAAATACTAATTCTGATCCTCATGCAAATCTATTCCCCCAGTCCATCACGTTCCTCATATGAGGTCACAGAGGCTCTGAGGTCAGCTGACTTGGAGAAGGTCAAGGCCAGGGGCAAGTCAGGCCTCAGGCCTTGGAACTCTAGGCTCAGAGTTCTCATCTTCATACCCCTGAACTGGGTGAGGAATGGAAGCAGACAGAAATAAAGACTTCTTTTATTGACAAGTGTATTTTTTATTTATATAGTAGGATGTTAACTCTGTCCATCTGTATGTCCATCTACCCATTGCTCTATCTAATCCTTCTATCTCACAAATTCCTATAGTCCTATCCCATAGCTCCTTTCACCCACCACCCATCTATCTATCCATCCCCTTCCATCCATTTATCTACTGAAACATTCACCTACCCATCCATACCTCATACAATCAACCAATACCCACCCATCCAATCAACCAATCATTCAGCCATCCCTCCATCCCCATTCATCCATTTATTTATCTGACTATCCATTCCTCCATCCATCCACCTATGATCCCTCTCTCCATCTTTTCATCTGTCATTTACTGAGGACCTACTATGTGCCGAGAACTGTGCCACAGAGGATACAGATCCTGCCAAACCACTAAGTTCCACAAAAGCAGCATTCACATTAATTTGCCCAGCACCACACACCGGGGCTAGTTCCAGTCTACCCCGGCACACACATTTAGTAAACCAGTACTGATTCAAAGAATGAATGGGAAGACCCTTTCCTCAAGAAGCTCATGGTCCAGAGGGGGGATGACATAGAGTATGGCAACTCAGTGTAACAGGACTAGAGCCCCACCATGTACCAAGCAGTGTGGCGCCAGGGCAAGCCCCACTCAGCTGGCAGTGAGGTCACCTAAGCGGTGACGAATAATCAGTTTCCCAAGCCATCAAGAACAGAAGTGAAATGAGCAAGTCCTGGGGCTTCCTGAGGTGCCAGGTCTGCCCTGGCTCCCCCTGAGGGTTGACATCAATTTCCTTATTGTGACTCCCTGGTCTCTTGCAGCCTCGGGTTCAGATTGAACTTGGCCAAGACATTTTCCTCAGTCATTCTAGGGCTGTCTGAGCTTTACTTTTGTCCATTTCAACTAGTTCAGGCCAATTCAATAAACATTTCCAGGTACTTACTGTGCTCCTGGCACTGAGAGACAACAGAAACCTGCGCTGTGCCCCAGCAGGTGGGCCTAAGCTGGGTTGGGTTCTGCCACTGGACTGCAGACACAGGGAGCCATCCAGGCAGCTGGTGCCTGCAAGGGTGGGTCCCCAGGCTGGGAGGCCAAACGACAGCTGGCAAGGCCCACCCCACTTGGGTCCGTGTTGTAAACATCCAAGAAATCTACTGACGGTTACCAAGAGGATGTTAAAAATAATTATCCACTGAAAATATTAGATTTGCTCTGGATTGTTCATTACATACAATGGTTTAATAGGACTTTTATTGAATAGCTGCAGAGCTCTGGGCCGAAATCAATTTGCCGTACACGCGGAATTTTGATGTCTGCTGTTGACTTCCCCAACACAGAGCAATTTGTAATAGCTTTGGCCCGCTGTTGTTTTCAAAGCTCCTGCTACATCACAAGCATTTATTTCTGACCACAAAATTACATTTATTCAACAGAAAGCAGCTCCGGGTCTTTAAGAGGTTAACTTCTGGAGTGCTTGGCTGCTCTCCAGCCCTGTGGAGGAGCGCGCGGGCGCAGTGGCCCCCGGCGCGCGGGGCGGCAGCACCGGGCGGGCGGCCGTGATTAATAGACTGCTGAGTGCGCGCCTTTCCACATGCGTGCCGCTCCTGCCCTGGCTCCCATAGATCATGAGCTCGGCCTCAACATATCTGACTGAAATTGAATTTGGCTTCTCTCTCAACCGTTCATTTCCTATGTTATGCAAGGTTATATCCTTTTCTGCATGAGCAGAACCAAACCAGCTGCAGCTTCGGAGGAGCAAATGTGCTTTCAATTACGAAGCTGGCCTGCCCGCCGCACCACAGTCCTGCTGCTCCTCTAATTGAGCCATCACCGAGCCAACCTTTGGGAAGACACTGCGCTCCTCGGGCTGTGGGGTTTCACTCCAAGATAATTAAAATGCACCATCCCATCTCCACCCTGACCACCACAGCCACCACCGTCACCACCTCCGTTACCGCAGAAGGCCCCAGAGTCGAAGGATGGCTGTGCTGGGTGAGAAGCACCCCATAAAGGGTCGAGACAGCAGGCTATGTTGGAGTCCTTGTGATGCCTCCCATGTCCTGCAGCTAGAGCTAGCCAGCCTGTCCTCAGGGTGCCCCATACACTCCATAGGGCTCATCAGGCCCAAATTTGCAGATGGTCTAATGTTTGGGCAGGGAACCAGTCCTTTTTTTCTTGTCGGTCTCTGAGAACCTGGTGTAGAATCTCACACACTACACTCAATAAGTACTTACTAATGGGAAGAAGGCAAGAGCGAGGCTAAGAATACTGTACTAAGCCACCTCAATTAGTCAAAGAAGATGCTACGGAATCTTAGGCGAGACACAGGCCCTCCAGGCAATGAGAATATGGTAGAAGAGCAGCCATCAAGAGCAAAATGTTAACAACTCCATAACAAAAAGACAACTAATCTGATTAAAAAAAATGGGCCAATGACCTGAATAGATATTTTCCAACAGAAGGCATCCAGATGGTCAACAGGTACATGAAAAAATGCTTACCACCACCAGTCATCAAGGTGATGCAAACAGAAACAATGAGATGACAGCAAACGTGTTTCGGTGGCGATAGTAAAAAAGATAAGTGTGACCAGGATGTGGAGAGAACTGAACCCTTAACACAATGTTGGTGAAGTATAAACTGGTATAGCCATTATGGCAAATAGTGTGGAGGTTAGTAAAAACATTAAAAGCAGAACTCCCATACGATCCCGCAGTCCCATGACTGGATGCATGTCCAAAGGACTGGAAATCAGGACCTTGAAGAGATGTTGGCACTCCCATTTCACCATAGCATCATTCACAACATCGAAGGCACAAAGCCACCCAAATGTCCAAGGACAAATGAATAGATAAAGAATACATGAGCCAGGTGTGGTGGCATAAGCCTATAATCCAACTACTTGGGAGGCTGAGACAGGAGGATCACAGGTTCAAGGCCAGCCTCAGCAACTTAGCGAGGCCCTCCATGACTTAGCAAGGCCCTGTTTCAAAAAGAATAGATAAATAAAAAGGACTGGGGATGTAGCTTGGAGGTAGAATGCCCCAAGGTTCAATCCCCAGTACCAAAAAAAAAAAAAAAAAGATTATGTGGCATATACATTCAATGTAATATCAGTCTTAAAAGAAGGAAATCCTGTCATTTGTAATAGCACAGATGAACTTAGAAGACATTATTATAAATGAAATAAGCCAGGCATCAAAAGACAAATATTGCATATTCTACTCATATGTAGAATCTGAAAAAGTCAAATTCATAGAAGCAGGAAGTAGATGGTAGGTGCCAGGGGCTGGGGTGGGGGTGAAGAGCTATTGATTAAAGGGTTCAAAACTGGAAATGCAAGGTGACTATAGTTAATAACGATGTACTGTATACATGACATTAGCTAAGAGGTAGAACTTAAATGTTCTATCGCACATGCACACAAAGCGGAACTATGTGAAGGAATGAGTATATTAATTAGACTGATCATAGGAATCGTTTCATAATGCATATGAGGCTGGGCGTGGTGGTGCACGCTTGTAATCCCAGTACTTGGGAGGCTGAGACCAGAGGATCCTAGGTTTGAGGACAGCCTCAGCAATGTAGCGACACTCTCAGCAGCTTAGTGAGATCCTATCTCAAAATAAAAAATAAAAAGGGCTGAGGGTAGCCAGGCATGGTGGCACATGCTTGTAATCCCAGTACTTGGGAGGCTGAGACAGGAGGATCGCAAGTTTGTGGCCAGCCTCAGCTACTTAGTGAGTCCCTCCGCAACTTAGTGAGACTCTGTCTCAAATTAAGAATAAAAAATAGGACTGGGGGTGTAGCTTGGAGGTAGAATGTCCCTAGGTTCAATCCCCAGTACTGCAAAAAAAAAAAAAAAAGCATGTGAGTAGCAAAACATTATACTGTATATAGTAAATATAGAAAAATTTTATTTGTCAACTAAACCTCAATAAAGCTAGGGAGTGTGAAGAGGGAAAAAATTAGAAACAGACCGAGACTGTCAGGAAAATGAATGAAGAAGGTGGACTTTTGGTTAGGCCTTAAATGACAGAAATGACATTTACAGGTGAGGCAGAACAAAGGATTGCAGCAACAGAGAGAAGGGTCAGAGACGGAACCAGAAGGAATGTTCAGGTGATATAATGAGACCAGGTTGGCCAGGACTTTGAAAGCTGGAAATACACTTTAAAACCATCAGGAAATGTGTGTGGTGGCACATGCCTATAATCTCTGTTCTTGGGAGGCTGAAACAGGAGGATTGTAGGTTTGAGGTCAGCCTCAGCAACTTAGTGAGGCCCTTAGCAACTTACTGAGACCCTACCCTGTTTCAAAATAAAAAATAAAATAGGGCTGGGGGTATGCCTTAGAGGTAGAACACTTCTGGGTTCAATCCCCAGCACCCTCCCATACACACACACAAATCAGGGAGCACTTGAGCAGGCACAGAACCAGAACTTTCCTTGTAGAAAAAGCCCTTCAAGGGAACCTACTCCAGTGGTTTGTACAACTAGTGTTGCATGAGAATCATAGGTGGATTCTGCAAAATTCACATTCAGAGGCCCCATTCTAGGCTTGCTAAATAATAATCTTGGGTGGCGGGGGTGCTCTATTTCTGCAAACAGGCAGGCGATCCTCCTGCAGCCAGTTGGAGGCCTGGCTTTAGGAACCATCAATTGGGTCCAACTTTTTCTAATGCTATCCTGCCCACTAGACTTTCTCTCTCTCTCTCTCTCTCTCTCTCTCTCTCTCTCTCTCTCTCTCTCACACACACACACACACACACACACACACACACACTCTTCCTATCCTCTAGATTTCAGAGGCATAAGGCTTCATATAAGACAAGTTAAACTTTATCTCAGTGAGTAAAATAAAAGGGTGGAATGTCTCAGGCTCAAAATCGAAAGACAGCTGTTCACGAAGCCCAACCAGAGATCAGCAAGGAGGAGTTGGTTGCTGGCTGGATATGTGGGGACGACTTAGGGGAGTTGGCTTTTGGGATGGGCCCTGAAGAGCGGGTAAGAACTGACAGTGCATCCCTGAGAAGTGGTCATCAGGTCCTTGTCTGAACACTCCCAGTAGCAGGAAACCCCAGCACCTTCAATGCAGCTCATCCAGTTTTTGAGCAGATCAAAACTACTAGAAAACCTCCTCTTCTGTTCTGGGGATGACATTAACCCAAGCACCTGTCCACATCACTTGGATTTCAGAGCTAGAGGGCTCTGTGCAGACTGTTTTGCTCAGCAGACCACTTACTTTATAGAAGTGCAAAGCCAGGTGGGAGGAGGCCCCTGGAGCACCCAAGCCACAGAGATAGTGCACAGCAGCGCCCAGACCGGCTGACTCGCTGTGAAATGCTCTTTGGAATAAGCCACCCAGATACCCTGGCTTTATTTAGTAATGGCCTTTAGATCTAAATGCTTAACTATGGTACAGCTCAACAGATTTGGACTGCAGGACACAATGGAAATTCTTTGTCACTTTTAACTAATTCATCAAATATTTGCCCAACTTTCTTCATTTTATCTATTATTTGATTAAAATCTATCAAAATGTCCTGCAAATGTGCACAGGGTCTTTGCTTTCTGCTGCACACAGAATTCTCTTTTGGAGCAGACCCCTTCAAAGCAGCACACTGTCACAGCCTGTGAGACCTAGCGTGCCTGGCCTGCTGCCCACCCTGGCCTTGCCTGCCCTCCCTAAGCATGCGCATCCCTCTGCCTACACTCTCTAACCAGCTCACAGCAAAGTCTTCCCTCCTATGTTCCCTCCTCAGAGAGGCCTTCCATGATGACATCTGAGGAAGTATCCTCTCTTCTCACTGTGCCCCATGACCTCACTCATCTCCCTCACAGGACTGTCACTAGCTGACATTGCCTTTGGGTCTGTACCTGTTTCCCTTCATTAGAATAGCAGGGACCTTGACTATATGCATTGCTGCATCCTTAGCTCCTATTTGGCCCATAGCTGGAAGTACTAGGCTCGCAAAGAGGTTTTACTGAAGGAACAAATGAATGACTGCCAGAGAGTAAAATTCAGCATCAGAGACCACAGCCTGGTGTAGCACTGAGTGTCACTGAAGCGCTGTGCATAATGTAGACCTCAGTGCAGGGAGAAGATCATTCCTTGGTCCTCTGTGGGCCATGTCAGCAGGTGATACACCGATGCAATCACAGTTGGCAGTTAACCTGGGCCTGGTCCTCCCAGCGATGTGGAGTTGCTGCCAAGTGTGTGGATGCGGCTGCAAATATTTATGTACACAGGGACAAAGCACCAAGGGCCACAATGTATATGGGAGGCTGGGCAGATAAAGCAGTATTTGCAAAGCTCTTTACACAAGAGGCACATCAATTTCCTTATCAAAAACTGGTCATGGGTGTGTGTGGGGGGCAGGGTGCCAGAGGCATCACCTCCCTGCCCTAGCAGCCTCAGAGTGAATCAGTATTAGGGAGCACATGCTGGGGCCATAGAACCCCAGGCCCAGTCCTACCGACACTACCTGTGTGACTTTGGGTGACTTCCCTTCTCTCCAGCTTGCTTGCTTGCTTGTTTTTATTATTTATTTATTTATTTATTTATTTATTTATTTATTTATTTATTTATTGGTACTGGGGATTGAACCCAGGGGCACTCTATCTCCAGGCTACACCCCCAGCCCTTTTTCATTTTTTTTGTTTTGAAACAGGGTCTCAATAGGTTGCTGAGAGTCTCGTGACATTGCTGAGGCTGTCCTCGAACCTGCAATCCTGTCTCAACCTGCCAAGTACTGGGATTACAGGCGAGCACCACCATGCTGACTGGGCCTATTTTCTTCCTTCTTTCCTTCCTCCTTCCCTCCCCCATCTCTCCCTCCCTCTATCCTTCCCTGGATTGAATCCAAGGGGGTTCGACCTCTGAGTTAGATCCTTAGCCATATTTTATTTTTTAGTTTGAAACAAGGTCTCACTAAGCTGCTGAGAGCCTTGTTAAGTTGCTGAGACTGGTTTGAAACCGATCGACCTGTCTCAGCCTCCTAAGTACTATGATTACAGGCATGTGCCACCATGCCTGGCTGGGCCTAGTTTCTTCACCTGTCAATGAGGATGACGCTTCCATCCATCCACTCATGCACTGGACCCGTGCTGAGTGTTGGTACAGAGGATGCTGACACAGACACAGGAGACCGCATGCACACACAAATACATCGAGAAAAGTACTAGGAAGCCAAAGAACAGAGAACTACAGGAGAAATAAACCTGTTCACTTAGACGGACAGGTAGAGAAGAGCTCTGAGCACATGACATTTGGATTGAGTCCTGAAGGATGAGTAGGAGAGCTGGGCAGGGAGCTGGGGGAGGAGGGTGGGCAGAAGGAACACATGTCAGAAGCTCACTGGAGCCTGAACCAGGGCCCTGAAGCAGGGGAAGTGCTGGGCCTGGGAGGCGGGAGGTAGCCAGGCCAGGGCACCCGGAAGGCCTCTGCTGAGGTTCTGTGTTTGCCTTCAGGGCACCAGGGAGCCACTGGAAGGCTGTAAGCAAAGAACTGATGTGACACAGGGTGGATGGGAGGAGCTATAACCAGGAACCCAGCTAGGAAGCCAGCGCAAGGGTCTCAGGGATGACGTGGCTTTGGACCTGGGTGCAGGGGACAGGGATGGAAAAAACTGGATGGATCCGAGATATACTTCAGAGGGTAGGCAGAGGAGAAATGATGTATGAGGGAATCCTGAGGGTTCCTAGATTTCCAGATTAGGCAACTAGGTGAACTGTGAGTTACTTCCAGAGAAGAGGAAGAATGGCGAAGGAGGGGATTTGAGCAGGTGTGGAAGCTGGGGAGAAGGATGCAGCTGCTGGTCAAGAGTTCTTTCCTCTGGAATGTATGAGTGAATATCCCAGAGGCAGTCCCGTGTGAGCCTGGAACTCCAAAGAGAAGATGGTCAGAGACAGGCACCTGCGTATTCAGCACGCGGACACATACTGAGAGACCAGAAAGTGGAGAATGCCGTTTATTCCGAGGTCTGCCCGAAAAGAAGGAATTGTCCAAGGAAACTAGAAGTCAGTAGCCAGAGAAGTGACAGGAAGAGGCATAATGTTACGGGATGTCAAGAGGGCTATGTGCTGCTGAGGGCAGAGGGCCAAGGACCGCAGGGCCATGCGAGAGTGGGATGGACTCTGGGTAGGAAGAATGGGTGGTGACAGTTCTTTGGAGGAGGTAGGGGCTGGTGGAGGGAAGAGGTTTTCTGTCTCTCCAAGATGGAACATACTAGAACTTGCAGGAATGGCGATGAGAACAATCTAGAAACAAGTGGAGACCAAAGATTCAGGAGAGGGGATAATGGAAGCATGGTGGCTCCTGGGAAAGCAGGAGAAGGTAGGCTCCAGAGCACACGCAGGGGACCAGTGGCCGGGGAAGGGGCGCTTCCTCCACCCACAGGAGATGGATACAGCTTTGGAATCTACAGACAGGAAGGTAAAAGCAGCAGCGACTTCCCAGAAGCACGAGGCGCGGGAAAGCATGTGTGTGAAACAACCCAGCACAGTGGCTGGGCTTGCTGAGTGTCTGTCGGGGTTCAGGACACACCACCCCCAAACATGGCACCTTGGATGTTAAGGAGCAGAAGTGGGAAGGTCCCTCTGACTTCTCCCCGGTAGACCCTCATGTGACAGGTGCCCTGCCTTGTACCCAGAGGAAAGGAATGTGACATAGCGACACAGGGGAAAATTTGGACGCCAGGACTTCCTAAGTCCCCTCAGTTTATCACCATTAGATCCCCTTGTCCTCTGCTCGCACTTTTGCACGACCATCCATGAAAACATAGTTTTCCCTTGTTTCTTTGGGTCTTCATTTCTAAAGGAAAACTTTCTTTAAATACATTTGCAAGCTTTTCTCTTGTTATCTTATGTTGTTATACGGGCCTCAGCCATGAGCCCAGAGACAGAACAGGAAAAGATACTACTACCTTTTCTGCACTCCGAGGCCCACACATGGTGGTGTTTTGAACATGCTTGGGAATGTGCTTTCCCATCAGCCTGCCTAAGTACATGGCCTCACCTAAAGCACCCATTTTCTTGGGAGATTAAAACTGATCATGGCTGACATGCAAAGAGAAAGAGAACAGCATCATTCAGTTCTGGACATGCAAAAAAAAAAAAAAAAAGAATCACACAGCCATTGCCTTATAAATACGATCATTTCTTTTTTGAAACAAATATTTCAAATATACAAATAAAGAACAAATAACAAATTAAATACCTATGAATGAGAATATCCCAAGACTTCTGAAAGCTTTGTGCCCCTCTGTGAAAATCTTGCTTATCCTTCTGTTACTTCTCTTTATGTTTTGCTTTTGCATGTATCACTAAGCAACAATAGCTAAGTTTTGCACATTCTTTAATTTCACTCACTTTTCCCTGGTATACTGCATTCCATCACATGAGTATCTTGGGTCTTAATTTCTGAAGACTCTTGAGTCACATAAGACTTTTTTTTTTTTTTTTTTTTTTTTTGCGGTACCGGGGATTGAATGCAGGGGCATTCTACCTCCGCGCTATGTCCCCGGCCCTATTTTTTATACTTTATTTTGAGACCGGGTCTCACGAAGTTGCGGAGGGCCTCACTAAGTAGAGAGAGAGAGAGACAGGGAGAGAGAAAGAGAGAGAGAGAGAGTGTGTGCGCGCGCATGCGCGTGTGCGGAGCTGAGGCTGGCTGCGAACCTGGATCCTCCGGTCTCCGCCTCCCAAAGTACTGGGATTACAAGCGTGCGCCACTACGCCCGGCCCACATAAGACTTTTATAAAGTAAATTTGCATGTTTTTCTCTTGTGAGTCTTTTGTGATAGGGGTCAATAGCAAAATGTTATAGTATTCTTTCTACTATACAGCATTCTTTCTATCATTGATTCTGGGGTTTTGCCACTTATTATTTTCAAAATTCCTGAGCTTGTTTTCTGGGGCATACAAGTTTATTTTGGATCTATACTTAGGAATGGAATTACTATGTCAAGGTATATGTGCCTATTTCACTTTGTTACCTCATGCCAAACTGGTTCTCCAAAAGGTTAAACCAGCTTGCATTTCTATCTTGACTTTTAATTGTGGCCAATCTGGTAGATGTGAATAATTTGTATGTGAATTATTTTAATTTGTGTTCCTGATTATTACTGAGCTTGCGCATCTTTTTGTATATCTGTTGACCATTTTGATTTTCTTTTCTGAGAATGATGTTCATGACTGCTGCTCATTTTCTTATTGTGGTGTTTTTTCTTGATATACAAGAGTTTTTAATATTTTGTGAACATTAGCCTTCTGTTAATTATGAGTGTGGCCACTACCTCCTGGTTTGTAGCATGTGGCCAATTCTAACCCCCACACAACTGTGTACCAGGCAACCCCTGGAGGCACCAAGCACATCATAGGCATCAGAGTCTTTATCATGATCAAGACTCAGATAAGCCTGAAACTTTATCATGCCAGGTTTCCTTCAGATGGTGTAAAATGTCATGAGAAAGTTAGAATCTTTTTCTAGTTCACACCAAGGTTCAATGGATCCAACAGCTTACCTTTTCACTTTCATTAGGGTCTCTTTCCATGAAAAAAGCTCTTACTCTAAAAATGTAATGTAGTTAATCACAACAATTTCTTCCTTTATGGTGTTCTGATTAAGAAATCCTACCCAACCCAAAGTCATCATATTCTGTATTCTCTTCTCCAAGGGTTAACACGTTGCTTTGCTTCAGTCTTTTTTTTTTTCTTTTTCTTTTCTCTCTCTCCCTTCTTTTCTTCTGGTGCTGGGGATTGAAACTAGGGGCATTCTACCTCTGAGCTACACCCTAGCCCTATTTTATTTTGAAACAGGGTCTTGCTAAGTTGCTGAAGGTCCTGCGGAAGTGCTGAGGCTGGTCTTGAACCTGGGATCTTCCTGTCTTAGCCTCCTAAGATTGTGCCACTGTGCTTGTCTCTTAAGTCTTTACCTATAATTTGTGTTTGCATATGGTGTGAGGTAGGATCCAATTCATTTAATTCCATACAGATTAGTCAATTGTCAGAGGCGCAAGTATTGAAAAATTCTCCTTTCCTTGTGGATCTGTAATGCCATCTTTGCAATACATTTGGCTTCTCTACATATGCATGGGTCAATTTCTGGTTTCTTTATCATGTTCTATTGGTGTATTTGTCTTATCTTCGTGCCAATTACTGTAGCTTTGGTAACCTACAAGGGCATATACTCCATTTTGTGTTTACTCAATATTATCTTCACTTTTACTCACCATTTGCTCTCGAATATACAGAAATTCTAAAATCAGCTTTTCAAGTTTCATTAAAAAATCCTGTTGGGATTTTGACTATAATTACAATGATGACTATGATCAATTTTGAGAAAACCAACTTTTTGAATAATAGTGAGAAATTCTATCCTTGAATACCTGATTCTTCCCCTTTAAATCTTTAATATCTTTCCATATAAATGTTTTATTTTTCTTCAGAAAGAGTTCTGATGCACTGTTATATTTATTTCTGGGTATCCTTTCTGTTATTGCTGCTATCTCCAGTGGTATTCTTTTAAAAATTATATTTTTGGTTTACTGCTGATGTAGAGGTAAGTAATTACTTTTGTATATTGATTTTATATCTAGCAACCTTGTTAAATAATTGAGGTTACTCAAAAAATGGCAGTTTTATTTCTTGTGTTACAATCCTTATATTTTATTTATTTTCCTTAATTTTCTATGATAGCTAAGACTTCCGGTTAAATAAAAGTAGCAAGAGGCATTCTTGTCTTATTCCTTGTTGTAAAGAAAATATTTTTAATACCACTGGGCCTGATGATTGATATAGGTGCTTGATAAATACCTTTTACCAGGCTAAAGTAGTTTCCTTCTATTCCTGGTTTGCTGGTAGTTCTTATCATAAATGATGTATGTGTATGTGTGTGTGTGTGTGTGTGTGTGTGGTACTGGAGATTGAACCCAGGGATATTCTACCACTGATCTACACCCCCAGTCCTTTCTAATTTTTATTTTGAAATAGGGTCTTGCTAAGTTACTGTATACTGGTCTCAAACCTGTGATCCTCCTGTCTCCACCTCCCAAGTACTGGGATTATAGAATAGGCATTTGCCACTGTGCCCAGCTCATGAATGAATTTTTGTTAAATTCTTTTCCTATAACTACTGAAATTGGAATTTTTCTCCTTTAATTTGCTAATGATATGAACTAACATTAATACATTTTTCTAATGTTAAACCAAATAGCATTCCTGGGATATACCAAGTATGATAGATTCAACTTACCTTTTTAATGACTACTGCATATCTATTCATAAATAAGACTGACTTGTATTCTCTTCTATTTTTTAAAGGAGTTTGCAGAAGAATAGAACTATATGCTCCATTAATGATTGACGGAACTCTCCCAGAAAGCTGTCTAGACTTTGTGGAAATATTTCTATAACAGTGATAAGGGTATTATAGTTTTCGACTTCTTTAATCAGTTTTGGTGGCCATAGTATTCTAGGAATTGGTCCTTTTGTCTAAGTTTTAAAATTTATTGGAATAAAGTGTTTATATCATCTTTTTAAATTCCTTTATCATGTTTTTAATCTCTGCTGCAGCTGCAATATTATTCTGACTTTAATTCCAAACATTATTTTTTTTCCTTGATTATAAATTAGTTTGTTGAGCTGGGCGTGGTTGTGCACGGTTGTAATCCCAGTGCTTGGGAGGCTGAGACAGGAGGATCACAGGTTCAAAGCCAGTCTCAGCTACTTAGTGAGGCCCTCTGCAACTTAGTGAGACCCTGTTTCAAAAATCAAAAGAATAAAAAATAGGGCTGAGGGTGTAGCTTGGAGGTAGAATTGAACCCTTGGGTTCAATCCCCAGTACCACAAAATAAATAAATAGTTTGTCAAGTTCCCAAGTTTTTCCAAAGAACCAACTTTTAGTATGATTCTCTCTCAGGCCTTTTCTTTTTCATATAATTCTGGTCTTAGATCTATTATTATTAATTATAACTAATTATAATTATTTCTGAATTTTGCCATATTTTTCTAAAGCTGTTGCTTAGCTAAGATTCTCAGTCTTTTATTTCCCCTAATAATATAAGCACTTGAATTACTTCCTAAGAGGACTTTTCTCCCCTGAAAACACTTGGTTTAAGCACCCAGGTCCTCTACTACTAAGGCTACCTAAACCAGTCCCCCACCCCTTGACCTTCCTTCACAGGGAGAGAAGGGAGAAGGGGACATGGTTGGAGAGACTCGGCATTTTCTAAAGGGTGTGAGTATTACTTTACTCAAGGGGCTATTCAAATTACTGTTAGACTAGAATATGTTTTAAATTGGATTGAACATTTAATCAATTGGCTGGGCTTGTGAAACAGAAAATTAGGTATAGCAATCAATCAATCTAATTTCAGTGTGAGTTAAATTTGAAGACTTAGCTATAATAATTACATCTAATTGTTATGATTATAAAATTTCAAAATTTTCAATCAAAGACAACAGTTATTTGCTGGCTTCTTCTAAAGGTATTTCCAAGCATATCTTATGAGGTTCTCTTTCATCTCAGCAGCACATCACACACAGAAGAGGGACCTCCGTAAAACCCAGCCTATTGACTGGGGGTGAGGAGAAGAGATGCCTAGGCAGAAGTTAGCCAGGTACTGTGCACGGAGTGGAGGAGTGTTTCGGAAAGCAGTCCTGTTTGTGCAGAGGCCTTGAGGCAAGTGAAAGAGCGGGATGCATTCAGGGGTCTAGTAGGAAATCAGGATGGCTGGTGCATGGAGTGACAGGTGGTGAGCAGTGAGAGGAGTCTAGGAAGGTAAGCAGCTGTTGCATGAGGCAGGGCCTCTGGGACCACAGGGAGGAAGGTGTCTAGACCCTAACTGAGAACCTCATGAATATCACACCCATGAAGGGCAAGAGGCACCTGGGCAGGATAATGTTCCCCTCACACTATTTCTCCAAATACATGCACTTGCAGGGATTCTAAAGACTAGGAGAATTGCTTGCTGTCTGAAAACATCTTCTATTGCTTTTGTTTTGTATTCTCTTTCAGGGGACTCAAGGGAGGAAGTAATCTATATAAATTCTGGAGCAGGGCTGGGGTGCAGCTCAGTGGTAGAGTGCTTGCTTAGCATGCACAAGGTTCTGGGTTCCATCCCCAGCATGACAACAACAAAAACAAAACAATGACAAGAACAAATTCTGGGCAAAGAAGATTTTTCACAAACAATGTGTTTTTACAGGAGGAACAGAAGCACCTTGGGACAAGCTCAAAGGATCTAGTGGGAAACAAAACCATGCTTGGCAGACTCCAATGAGGGTTACAAGAGTGAACCTCTGATTAGATGTGGAGGTTCGAAAATAACACACCCCAAGGCCCAGCCAGAATGCCCTCAACTGAGCCGGCCCCCGCCCCCCAGGGTCCCCTCTGTAGTGATCCTCTGCCCTGAGTGCTCATCCTTCCAGAGCAAGCAGCACTGCAAACCTCCTACTAAAATAGTCATTTAATACAAACATTAAATTATTCACTTAATATTATATAGCAATTTGGGAGGGAGCAAGAAATGGGGAGGTGTAGGTAAGAGGCTACATAGTAGCCAGTATGCAGGATGAACAAGTTTACAGAGCTCATGTGCAATGTAAGGACTCTGACTAATAAATTGTACTGTATTAGGGTTTTTTGCTAATGGAGATTTTAGCAGCTCTTGCCACAAATAAAGGCATAACTATGTGAGGTGAGGGGTATATTGATTAGCTTCATTATAGTAACTGTTTTAAGATCTACATGTATCTCATAACATCATGTTGTGTACCTTAAATATACACAATGCAATTTTTTTGGTGTTAAAATTTTACCTTTTAAATAGACTTTTTTTTGTTGTGTGTGGTACTGGGGATTTGACCCAAGGGAATTCTACCTCTGAGCCACACCCCCAGCCCTATTTTATTTTTTAATTTGAAACAGGGTCTCACTAGGTTGCTGAGAGTCTATGTTGTCGAGGCTGTCCTTGAACCTGCAATCCTCCTGTCTCAGCCTCCCAAGTACTGGGATTACAAGCATGCGCCACCATACCTGGCTAAATAGACTTTTAGAAGTAGGCAAATGGGATGCTTAGATGTCTCTCGGGCATTTTTCCCCCATGCGTGGTGGGGATTGAACCCAGGTGCTCACACATGCTAGGCAACTGCTCTACCACTGAGACACATCACCAACCCCT
>PVJS01037157.1:0-20073 GCA_004027185.1 Glis glis
CACACACACACACAAATATCTCTCTGAAGAATTTATGACTGAGAATGCTTCCTTTAAGGGCATTGATAAAAATAAGAGAAGATAGATGGTTAACATCCCAAAAAAGGAGTTAATAAATTATTACAATAACTTAGAGAAACTATAAAGAAACAACAATGAGCTAAAATTAAATAATCTGTGATGGGAATAAGATTGAAAAGGAGATTAAGATAAAGTAACAGATTGTAATGCTTATTTACAACTGCAAAATACAGTAGAAAAGACAAAGGTATCAAAGTAAAGGAAAACAGAAAACTGACTTTCCGAGAATGTGAAGAAAAATAGCTATTAAATAAGTAGAAATATAATGGTACATTCCTAGATGGATAGGATGAGATATGTTAAAAAATATGCTCAACACATTTTTGTCTGAGCTGATGAAAAGCTTTAGTGTGCATATTATAACAACTGAGGGTAACACTAAAGTTTAAAATAATGGTAACACCACCAATCTATGACCCAAAGGGATCTGAATTTTAAGGGAAAAGAAAAAATATCTTGCAAGCATCCAGTTAGAAAAGACAAAATACATACAAAGGATTCATATTCAGAATGGTTAAAAGTCACAAATTATGAAGTAATCACTACTAAAGTTTGAAAGACAGGAGCCATCTATACACAACTATTGATATTAAAAGAGGGCAGAAAGATAATGTAGATATTCTGAAAGTATAACATTTTATTATGCTTCCTGAAAATAGCACCAGAAACTCTTCTTCTGCTAGCTGAGGTGTGCATAAAAAATTAAGAATGAAAAATTCATTAAATAAAGGAACTGGCAATAATTTTAAAAAATTAAATGCAGATTTCATGGAAGATAATTTTTAAGTTAATGAGTCAAAAGATATTAGTTCTAGTTCTATTGATAAAATAGCACTGAAGCTTGAGGCAAATCATTTAATATGTCTTGTCTCTACTGTCTCCATTTGTAAAACATTGGCACATCTCAGTATTATCAAAGTTCTAATTAATAATTTAAAGCCATATGAAAATGTTAGTTGTTTTCTCTTCTCTACAGTATTCTTCTCTGGAAGGCTCTGAGATCAGAAGAGTTACCTAGAGCAGGGCGTGGTGTTGCACGCTTGTAATCCCAGTACTTGGGAGGCTGAGACAGGAGGATCTGGGTTCACGGCCAGCCTCAGCTACTTAGTGAGGCCCTCCACAACTTAGTTAGACCCTGTTTCAAAATAAAGAATAAAAATAGGTTTGGGGATGTAGCTGGGAGGTAGAATGTCCCTGGGTCCAATCCCCAATACTGCCAAAAGAAAAAAGGAAGAGTTATCTAGTTTCTAGCCCTTACTGAAAACTATCATTCCAAGGTTTCAAACCATTGCTGTCTTTGATTCTAAGCTTCTCAGTGCAGACAAAGATATTTCCATTGATCTCATTTGTATTAAAATAGCAGAACAGAGTAGAAGCTATGAAATTTTCTTGATTTTCAGCAAATGAGTTTTCCTTTTACAAAGTCTGTTAATAGAGCTTTTCTAAACTAAAAATTATATAATGCATTAATTACCTTCTATGACTGCCTTCTTTTTCCCCAATAGAGTATTGTCAGACTTTTGTTTTATGAATGCGATGAACAAGAGATTTAAAAAAAAAATCCTTGCTACTTTCATGTCTACATTCATCTGTTGTTGAAAGACTCTGTTCAAAATATGCTATTTAATCAATCAATTTCGGAACCATATGTCTATTATATGATTGGTGGTAAAGGAAAGGAAACAAGGAAAATCATGTGAATTCAACTCATAGCATTGGGGCACAAGGTTCTTTGCTGTACACAAGGACAACATGGCATCTAGGATGTTGATAGAGAATCCATAACCACAGTAATGCTAATTCTTTATAAAAGCTCCATAAATTTCAAGAACTTCAAAGAGTCAAATGGGTGATTTAGAAAAAAGGATATGCCATTTTTCTGGAATTATTTGAGTAGATATAAATGACATATAAATGAAGAATTCAACAGTGTTTAGAGGTGACCATGGAATTGATATGCCATGCTTTTTTTTACATTTATTAATCTCTGAAAGCAGCACTCATTAGGATGAGCTTGATCTCATGCAGATTATGTTTATAGAATTAATATCAAATTAATCTATGAAAAGTTTTTGTATGCACCTGACATTTTTAAGTGTTTACATGTATTAATTCTTTTGAGAACTGCCATTAACCCTGAGTAGGCACTCTATTACCATATTTTATTTACTGAGCTATTACAAATTAAGTCATACCCAGGTCTGCACAAAGTTTGTACAAGGTTGAACCTAAAAGTTGCAATGGAACAGTCTGGTTCTCTAGTGTTATTGTACAGAAATTCACAGCCATCCTGTAATATAATAAGAAGTGCTAAATAAGGTTTTAAATTCTCAGCCTTAGTTTCCTTTACTAATTTCATTTGGAAATTAGGAGACTGGATGGTGTAACACCCAGTTGTATGAATCTAGTTATATTCAATGATGTTGATATCGTCAAATATGAGGATATAAATTCATTATTGAATATCTTAGCTTTCAATATCGAACTCCATTGATTTTTTTAAAGACATTCATCTAGCCTTCCACAAGTGCAAGTGATGGCTCTATATGCGTTGCTTCCATTCCTGCTGTAACTTGGAAGAAACTGCACAAACTCTGAAAACTTTAAGATACATATATGCATTCAAATTCCTTCTTCAAGAACCCATGTGGGTGGCATTAACATTGACCTTCAAAGGGGCAATATATCTATGAGAGGAAAAGTGAGGGTATCTGGATCATCCATCTGAAGAGCAGCTGGAAGGGTTTTCTTTGTCAACTTAACCTGTAGTGGCCATTAAATATCCCCTGATATTACCATCATATCCTCCAGGGACAGTATGCTGTAATGAAACTTTTTGCTGCTTCCAGAATCAAACCTTGGGCATGAGTGCAGGGCACGTTCCTGAGGGATCTACGTTTGCCAGATCCAGGTACATTTCTAAAAGTCTCATTTGTGGATGGTTACCATTTCAGGGCTAATCTAAGAGAAGCAGCTAATGTCAACCTGCCAATCCCTGCTCTGTGTAAGCCCGACTCCCCTTTATATTACATAGGCACCCAGGAGCTTTCTGTGGGACCTTGATGAATGCTGGCTCACGGGTTCTCAGGTACCTCTTCTGCTGAGAGGGCCTGCAATGTCATGCATCATGTATATTTCTATGGAAATTTGAATCTATTGAAAGAAAGCACAGGACACTTCTGAGCAGGCAACAATCTTGGGAGGCTGACACAGGAAGATCACAGATTCAAGGTCAGCCTCAGCAACTTAGTGAGACCTTATTTCAAAATAAAAAATAAAAAAGGGGGATGGGGCTATAGCTTGGAGGTAGAATGCCCCTAGGTTCAAACCTCCGTACCAAAAATAAAAATAAAAATAAAAATAAAAATAAAAATAAAAAAGAGCTTCAGGTTGAATGGAGGCCACCAATTCCTGAATTAAATGCTCACCAGCCTCAGGTAGACCTCCTGAAAGTGTGTAGGTGGCCTCTAGGCCCACTGAGAAATATCCTATTGAATATCAGCACGCTCCATTCTACTTCATGGCCTGGGCGACAACTGGCTAAAAACATCTTCTTTCCAAAAGCCTTTGAAGAGTGTGTCTAAAGAAGAATAGCCAAAGATAAAAATCAGTTTCCTTCAAAAATATACATCTAGCAAAATATCAATTTTATATTAATTGAGCCCTTATACATTAGAGATTATTTAACATTTACCAATAATATAATTCATTTAAGAATTGACTAAACATAAACAGGATATTTCAAAAGGATTGCAGAAGACAAATGTGGTTCAGAATTATTTTATAAAGACAGAGGAAATAAGGTGTATGTTTGTCATTTGTAATAATGAAAATATAAATAAAGCCACAAGCTAAACCACATGAAGAATAAACCCATGGGAACTCTATGTGGATACTATATTTGCTGAGATGGGAAAAGGAAATGGCCCTTTACTACCTGTAAAATGTATGTCATGGCTGTTTGTTGATCATATGCCATATGTCAAGGCTCAAATTATGAGATCCAAAAGGAGTACATATATAAGTATTAAAAACAAAATAAAACCCCAAACTCTAGATAAATAGTAGTTTAAAAATAATTATCTCTTTTGTTAAAGAATAATAAAATTAGAAGCTACTGTTTAAATATACTCCAAGGCCAACTGCCCATAACCACACAACCAAATTCAAATCACACAGGGCATGGTGGAATCCCAGTAGGGAGGCTGAGACAGGAATATTGCAGGTTCAAGACAAGCCTCAGCAACTTTCTGAGACTCTCAGCAACTATCAAGACCTTGTTTCAAAACAACAACAAATATATATATATATATATATATATATATATATATATATGAAAGGGCTGGGGTGTAGCTTGGAGGTAAAATGCCTCTGGGTTCAATCCCCAGTACCAAAAACAAAACAAAACAAAAACAAACAAAGAACTCAAGTCATTCTGATTTTCCTGAAACATTCATCACAAATTAAAAATGTGAAAGCTTTATATCCTTGCCAGCAGGATTCAGTGAAATTAAACCAGATACAGGCAAATCAGCTTAAACTGCTTTACTTGTCCTAAAAAACAATGATAATGTATAATGACTGATCATAAAAAAGGTACAAACACTTCCTCCTTTCAGCTTTATAAATTGTGCTATAATGTTATGAGCAGGGATGCTAAATGCTTTGGGTTCAAAGGTTCCCAGCTTGTGAACTCTTCTATTTTATGCACAATAAGCTTTAATATTTTCCATTTGTTCTGATTTTATTGTGAGCACTACTTAACACAGAGCCTTCCTTTCATGTGTTTTTGTCACTCTCTCTCTTAACTTTTATTCTTTGACTACACTTCACTCTATTTCTGTGCTTCTACATATGGGAAGCTAAAATATAGACTCAAGATGATTAGCTTTTACTTGGAACCAAAAGATAGTGATTTCTCTATTTGGCCAAGGACTATGGAGGTCTGAATCCAGTGCACTCTCTAGGCAGTAACAGAACTGCTCCTTGGTCACACTCCTAAGCATAGGTGATTTTCTTTCTTGGTGATTTTTCACTCAGAGAACAGGACTGGCAGAATCATGTTGAAAGAGAAGAAGCCCAAACTTCGCTTAGCTTTTTTTTAAGGTCTTGGGTTGTGCTGCTCAATACAATAAGTGTTAGCCACTGATTACTAATAATATTAAACTAGAATTAAAAGTATTTGAAATCCAGTTACATGTGGCCAGTGGCCTAGCGGATTGGACAGCACAGTAGGAGAGCATAGCCACCATGGGGGGCAATTCTACTGAATAACACTGGTTTTAGGGACAAATTTGTGTATTCTGTAACGTCGCTTAATAATAGTGGCCATGCTACTTGTCTTTTCATTTTATTACAAAAGATTCTGGAAATCCCTGTTTAACTCTGGAAGGCAAACTTTTCCTTAAACAGGTCTTGATGCTCTTCTTCTGACTCAATCATCTCAGGGGCATTTCTCTGAGCTATACCCCCAGCCCTTTTTATTGTTGTTGTTTTAAAAATGAGTCTTGCTAGGTGGCTGAGAGTCTTGCTAACTTGCTGAGGCTGTCCTTGAAACTGCAATCCTCCTATCTCAGTTTCACAAGTAATGGGTTTATAGATGGGCATCAACATGCCTGGCCATCTTCTGGTTTTATTTTTTTGTTTGTTTGTTTGTTTTTGCGGTACCGGGGATTGAACCCAGGGGCGTTCTACCTCCGCGCTACACCCCCGGCCCTACTTTTTATACTTTATTTTGAAACCGGGTCTCACGAAGTTGCAGAGGGCCTCACTAAGTAGAGAGAGAGACAGACAGAGAGAGAGACAGAGAGAGAGAGAGAGAGAGAAAGAGCTGAGGCTGGCCGCGAACCTGGATCCTCCGGTCTCCGCCTCCCAAAGTACTGGGATTACAAGCGTGTGCCACCACGCCCAGCCCATCTTCTGTTTTTAAGATAGTTTCTTAACTCCTTTCACACCAATGCAATCACAGAATAAGATGCTACCATAAATAACACTGCTGCTTTCTCATTGTGAAATGGATTAAACAAACAAAAAAACAAACAACAACAACAACAAAAAAATACAATCTTATAGCTAGCAAAGTGAGCTATTGATACTGGCTACCACACAGAATTAGGTTGTTTGCGACCTTAAATAATTGGATTTCACTCTTTATGAAGGTATGGTTTCAGGACAAAAATGTGAGGGGTTTCTGACTGAGCCAAGCAGCATCCTTCAAAAATACCTATGACCAGTGTCGGGCCCATTCTTAAATGCAGGGTCTATTCAATTACTGAGAAGTTAGTGAGTCATTCCACCTATGTACTATGCATGCTGCTCAGTGGGGAATGAGTCGACTCTGTGGCCAAAAGCCTGCCCCTTCCCTTTCCCTACTCTGTTGAAGTTGTATTTTGAGCACGCCCCATTGGACCACTACCCACTCCAGCTTCCTAGCCTGGGTTTGTGTGTGGGTGTGTGGGCAGGTGGAGAGGTCATGATTCATTCTCTGAACAGAGCAGTTATAATAATCATAATTGGTCTATTATGCTTAAAATGTATATTATAGTGTTTTGGGAATGCAGAATCATGATTGGCAGATTCTCTTAAATACTTTTTGTGTAGCTTAGCCAAAGAGAGATGCAGAAGATAATGGCCCCATAATGATCTCACTCTGTCCTCCAAAACTCTCCCACTCCACCCTGTTATCAACATTTTCATCTTCATCTCCCAACTCCATGTTCAACTTCAAATATTCATATTCAGTCCTTCTTCTGTTACCTGGATGCCCCCAAAACACATCAAGACAAATCATTGTATCCAAGGAGTATTTATCCTTATATTCTCACTCATGATCCTCAAAATTATGACTTGTGTCTTGATATTCTCTCTTTTCTAACCACTAAATTCTTTATTATTATGTTCAACTAATACTTGTTGGGCATGTTTATCAGCCATCAGGCATCGAGTAAGAAGCTCAAGATACAGAAGTGAAATTCCACACTAATTTTGATTCTTTGCAGTGACCAAAACATTACATAATTTCTCTCCCCAAACTGTTATTGCAAAGGCGGTCAAGCATCACCTACCAGGCAGTGATGAGGACGACTACTGTAGTCCTCATCTTATCTGAATGATGCAGCATTTTATATAACTGAACATTCTTTGCCTCTTAAAATTCCCTTGTCCTCTGTGGCCATGTTAGTCAAAATGGGGCTTGCAGTTTGACTACCTCTCTTCAAACTTCACTACCCATCAACGCTGAGACTTTAGAGCTTTTGCCATAATGCCAGCCATCTCTCTTTAGTTTTGGCTCACTTTTCTCTTTCCTTTCTTTTCCACTTCTTTTCTCTTCTTTCTCTTTCTTTCTCTCTTACCTACCTCCCTCCTTTCTTTCCTTTCTTTCTTTCTTTCTTTCTTTCTTTCTTTCTTTCTTTCTGTCTGTCTGTCTTTCATCCTTCCTTCCTTCCTTCCTTCCTTCTTCTTTCTTTTTCTTTCTATTTTCTTGTATGTGTTACACATACAGTCTTAAAGAATGAGGTGTGTTGATTTAATGCCAGTGCTTGTGCACTTGCTTCTTACTTTATTTCATCATGCACTGGCAATTTCAGAAGCATTTTTTTTTCATTTCTAGGATTCTTTCCTATTCCTCCAACTTCTCCCTTTCTCCCTTTATGTAATTGCATTAATCTCTCTCCTTCTCTCTCTCTCTCTCTCTCTCTCTCTCTCTCTCATTAGTATCTCTGGAGGTTCTATTCTTAGAATGAATATAGGAAGAAATAATTTTAAAAATTATAACATACCTAGATCTCCTTCCTAATTAAAAATAGTATGTATGTATTTGTGTGTTGGATTCGGGTTTGAAAATAGGCGTGAATGAAACATATACATAAACAATACTGACCTGCAGGATTCTAAAATTTAAGCAGAAGATGCTTGGCCTTTAGGCAGAATTTGATGTCATGAAATCAGGGTTCTCAATGGTCTAACTCCTAGCACACACTTGGACATGAACGATGTCCACTAAGTACCACATGAGAGTGTGGGCAATGTATTCTCAGTCTTGATGTCTACTTACTGAATGTCTCTTCCCAAATCCAGCCCATCTCCAGGGAACTTAGAGAATGTTTCATGTCACTGCCTTCCACTTCTCCACTTTAGATCCCTCATGAGAATAAATATAATTGTCATGCCCCAAATAAACTAAATATTGTCCTTTTGATGAAGGCACAAGTCATACCTAGACTTGTGTCTAAAAGCTTCAGTTTTGTTTTTTATTTTTATGTTTTCTCATTAGCATCCCTAAGATCCATCAGAGTTCCCAATGGTTATTTGAACTTCATTATAAATGTAGCAAATGGAAAAACAAAAGCAATCTGAGAAGAAACACATATTACTTATACTGAAAGAGCCAGCCCTTAACTGTTGACTTCCTGGGTCCCTTTAATCTCCTCAAAGGTATTTATTTATGTATTTATTTATTTATTTATTTATTTATTTTTTTTGCGGTGCTGGGGATTGAACCCAGGGGCATTCTACCTCCGTGCTACACCCCCGGCCCTATTTTTTATACTTTATTTTGAAAACGGGTCTCACGAAGTTGCGGAGGGCCTCACTAAGGAGAGAGAGAGAGAGACAGAGAGGGAGAGAGAGAGAGAGAGCTGAGGCTGGCCGCGATCCCGGATCCTCTGGTCTCTGCCTCCCAAAGTACTGGGATTACAAGTGTGTGCCACCATGCCTGGCCTCCTCAAAGGTATTTAAAAAAAATTTCTAAGCCAGGTGTGGTGGCGCAGGCTTGTAATCCCAGTACTTGGGAGGCTGAGACCTGAGGATCCAGGTTTGCGGCCAGCCTCAGCTACTTAGTGAGGCCCTCCGCAACTTAGTGAGACCTTGATTCAAAATGAAAAATAAAAAAAGATAGGGCTGAGGGTATAGCTCAGAGGTAGAATACCCCTGGGTTCTATCCCCAGTTCCGCAAAAAAAAAAAAAAAAAATTCTATGTCTGTATTGAATCAAAATCAAATGTCCATGACTAATTCTTCTTCAATGTGATATGTCTGTATGCACATGTTTGGAATTGGGGACATTCTAACACAGTAAAGGTCTTCCTATCACTCTGCTACAGGAACAAAGACATCTGGCAAACATATCTTTGGAGATTTGTAGATTCTGGGATTTTCAGAGTTCTGAGTGGTTGCTGGCCCTCCTCATCCTTCCTGATTTCTCTTCTTCGCCAGCTGACACTAGAAAACCTCTCTCCCTCCAGATGTTATACTTTGTTTTTCATTTATCAAGTCTCTTTCGATTCCCATTCTAGTTGCTAATTATGCTGTGATTTGGCTGTTGTCCCATGTGGTTAATTGTGGGGATAATAATTGGTCTTTGCTACTCAAGGCTTTTCCCAGAGAATGTAATTCACTGCCTCTGCTTCAGGGTGTAACCCAGGTTTCTGTGTAATCTCTAATGGCCCTGGGAGGCATTCACGAAGGTCGATGCTATTTTGTCTTTGGGCACACAACTTTCTGCAGTGGAGACTGGTTGTCAGAATAGCTAAACCCTGCTCAAGGCACTCACTCAGTGAGTGCATGGCATCCGGCCTGGGGATTTGCAGAACCAACTGGACTCCCTTGGTCATATGGTGTCCAATCGCTTCTGTGTGGAAACATGATTGGGCTGGGGCTGCTGAGTGAATATATGTACAAAAGAAATGTCATTGACAATTATGTCGGAAGGCAGATGGTATATTGTTTCTTCAACATTTCATTTGAACATCTGAGTAGTCCCTTGCTCAAGTTAGGTTAAATATTCTACAAAAAAGTATACTTTTATTCTAATTAGAGTTTTAGGTTAGAAGAAAAAAATAAGAGACGGCTCCTTAAAAGTTTTGAATACATAAACCATAAGATTTTATTATCCCAATGAGGGACATTCTATTATGCAAATATATTAATTTAGTTGCTGCTATGGAGACGTTAAATAGAAAGATAAAGTTTAAATAAGGATTTTATGTTGAAAAATTGCTGAGTAAAATAATCAGCTATTTGGTATTGCTTAGGTTGCATATAAATTTAAAATAATCTTATTTTTAATATATATTAGTTCATGCAAATCATCCACCATGACTATATATTCTTCCAATTGCTATAGGAAGAGGAACCATCATTCAGAGATAAAGTAAGCAAACAGCACAAATATAGTGTCTGAGAATGGCTTTAACACAGTTCTGTTTATTTTGAACCCAAATTGCCTAAGCCAGTTGACTTAGACGGGATATAACTTTACTAAGTTCTTTGCTATTTATCCATGTGTAAGTGCTGATTCCATTTTATACCTTGTGAAAAGAGGAAAAATGTGTGTATGTGTGTGTGTGTGTGTGTGTGTGTGTGTGTGTGTGTGTATGTATATATGTATAAAGAGAAATATAGATATAGAGATACATAAAGTGAGAAAAGAAAGAGACAAGTCCCTGATTTAAAAATGAAAATTTCTGACATTAGACAATCTATTTTTATGAATGCATGTGTTTTAGGAATATATTTTTTCATCGTTTTGTCTTGCTCAAAAATTCCAAGAATTTTAAGCTTTTAAATATTGAAAGCACAGAGTAGCAGACATTCCTCATGCCTTTTTATCCACTTGGTAGCTTTAAGAATCCTTCCTATGTTTGAGAATTTTCCCACAGATCAATCTACTATTCTCCAAATTAGAAGTTAGTCACATGTCTCTCTCATGTCTCTTCCAACCATCTGCAGACGGATGATGCATAAACTCACCCCACTGAACTGAGTTTGAACAATGAGGGGATCAGAGAAGCAGGCACTGGATAGGGTCTGCTGTGACAAGGGTAGTGACAGAGGTAGTCAGCTTAGTGTGGGTCACATCAGCCAAGAGTCCCAGCACTGTGGTTAGTGTAGGAACCGGGGAGTCCCTACTGGGGCAATTCTGCAATATACTAGGTGTTATTTCTGCTGTCCAGGTTAGATATTCTGAGTGTCCTTAAATATTTGGAAAATTCCTTCCATCTTAAACTAGAGTAGATTCCATTACTAGTTTTTAAGGCACTTGACTGGCATAATGTCCCAAAACTTGTACTATGCCAGGTACAAGGATCTTGCTTCCCTCTGCCTTCCCATCCACTTTTCTCTTCTTTCCTGAGTCTTTCACAGCAGCTCAGCACACACACACATGCTATTGCTTTTCCCATCTTAAAAATTTCCTGTGTCTTAAACACACTTCTACTTCAAGCTTCTGTGTCGGTTATTTCTTTCCTTTTCCTGAAAAACTCCTAGGTGTTGTATATGTACTCACTCTCCAATTTATCTCATCCTTTTCTCTCTTGAACTCACTTCAATCAGACTTTTCCACTGAAACTATTCTATTCAAAGTCCCCAGTGACCTCCACATTACTAAGCCGAACTTCACATTGTGAAACCACCTTTAGTGCTTACCTTCCTTCACCTATTAGCAGCATGTGATAAAACTGATCACTCCCTACATGAAATACTTCCTCAGCTGCCAGGAAAGCATAGGCTCCTAGGCTTCCTCCTATTTCTCTGCTGCTTCTTGATTTTTTTTCTAGACCTCTTAATTTTGGAATATTCCAGGCCTCAGTTCTTCTATCTCTTTTCTTTTGTGTGTACAGTCACCTAACTTCAGGGATTTTAAATACTAACAAGTTCATTCTTTTCCCTCGAACTCTAGGCTTCCATAATCATGTGCAAGGCAACATCTCCACTTGAAAGTCTAACAGACATTGCAAATATTATATTCCCCAAATTGACCTTCTGATCTCCCCATTCCCTGCAACCCTGTTCCTCTTCGTTTTCTGGCTCTCAATTATAAGCAATTTGATTCTTTCCATTGGGCAGGTCAAAAATTTCTTTATTTGCTCCATCCATCCCAGGTTACCTTAGAATATATCCAGGATCGAAGAGTCCAGAGGGCAGTGCCCAGAGGACAGTGTCAGTACCCACATCACCTCTATATTCACATGTCTGGTACGCACCATCACCATGTTTCCTTTGGATTATTGCAGTAACCTCCTGATGAGATTTTATTTTTGACTCATGTCCCTTTCACTCTGATTATTTCCAAGACAAAAGCATAATGACTCATAAGTTCAGGTGAGAGCATATTACATTTCTGCTCAAAAGATTCCCAATCCAAAGTCTCTACAAGGATTCATCTGCATGCTGTTTCGTGGCCCTACTGCTGTTCTGATCTCATCCCTGGATAACTGTCCCTCAGACACTTGAGCATGCCAGGCTACTCTCCTTGACTATCCTAGAACAAAGGAGGAACAGCCTCGCCCCAGGGACTCTGGCTATCTGTTCTTGGCCTGTTTGCCTCTACTTTTTTATATCAGCACATGTATTATGTCACCTCCTTAAATATCTCACTTAAATTTCCCCTTCTGAATGAGAAATTAGAGCCCATTTCCATATCTATTGTTACTACTTAGCACTTAGCACAATCCACTACATACTCTAGTTCCTCCATTAGCACATGGCTTCATAAGAATAGGACTTTTTGTATGGCTAGCAAATAATAGGACATAGGGTGGCCAAATCATGCTGCTTTACCTGGGACTTGTACACTTTAAGCATTAAAAGTTGTGTGTCCCAAGTCGGATGTGGTGGTGCACTCTTGTAATCCCAGTACTTGGGAGGCTGAGACCAGAGGATCCGGGTTCGCGGCCAGCCTCAGCTACTTAGTGAGGCCCTCCGCAACTTAGTGAGACCCTGTTTCAAAAATAGAGAATAAAAATAGGGCTGGGGATGTAGCTCGGAGGTAGAATGCCCCCAGGTTCAATCCTCAGTACCAAAAAAAAAAAAAAGTTGTGTGTCCCAGGAATCCTCTCAGGTCTAAGAAAACTGATGTGGTTAGTCACACTAACTCATTCAAATACTTGTTGAATGACAGAATGAGGACAGATGTGGAAATATACATTTATGTATTTCTTAAACCTAAAAGAGTATTGAAGGGATTCCAAGATGACAACTGAGGGAGATACCACATCGCAATCTCTCTGAGACTTGGATCTCAATTGCAATGAAAGCACCTTCTCGACAAGAGAAGAAATGCAACGAAAAATGAAACTAAAGAACAAAAAATTTAAAACATGACAGAATCAACACAAGAAGACAAAACAGAAGACAGTAAAAAGCTCCAAGCGCCTTACCTAGGGTACAGTGGCGACGCCATTTTGACCAGCCCGTGCTGGCCGCTATGGGCATTGTGGCTTCCATATGCCACCAGCACAGAAGCCAGAGACCTGCTGTGAGTCCAGCAGCTGCAGGCCAGCAGAGACGAAAGCGAGCAGCAGCTCGCCCCACGCTCAGCAGGGACCCAAATGGCAGCGGCAACAGCAGCTGCAGCGGCACCATTTTGGCAGAACTGTGCCAGCAGTTGCCGGCACTGCAGCTTCCTCACACTGCCAACAAAGACGCCAGCAACCTGTTGTAAATCCAGCAGCCGCACATCAGCAGCAATGAGGGTGAGCAACCACTCACTCCACGCTCAGCATAGACGTAAACAGAGGTGGCGACAGCGGCTGCAGTGATGCCATCTTGGGTGGACCATGCCGGTGACTACTGGCATTGCAGCTTCTGCAGGTAACCAACAGAGAAGCCTGTTGTAAGACCAGCAACTGCGGATCATCAACGATGAAAGCGAGTAGCAATTCGCTCTAAACTCGGCAGAGACCCAGGTGCCCAGAGGCCTAACCAGAACCTGCAGTAGCATGGCTGAACCCAACCCTGCCCCAGAGATTAAGAGCAGTGCTCAATGAGACCGTAAGTTAATGAACTGCCCCAGGGGTAGACCACCCAGCATGGCCACAGGGACTTGTGTGGCAAGTAATAGGCTTGCAGGGTCTGACACTTTGCATATCACCCCCGGGGAGGTGGGAGTGGGCTCTGCTGTGGGACACAGTAGACACATAGATAAGCAGACAGCCCCTGGTGACATTTGGGTGGGACAGACCTACAGCTTGCAGGTTGGAGTACCCTTGCAGAGTTCCCAGGAATTACCACAGGACACATAATCATGATACCTGGGGAAAAATTAGACTAACCCAGCCCTCTCTGTGGAAAACATGGAGTACCGTGTTTGCACAGAGTCTGATCAAAGCGACATCCGCCGCTTCTGTAGGCAAAGAGAGACATAAGCCCAGGGCCCCCTACTGGCAACATCTGCCATATGTGTAGACAGAGAGAAACAAAGGGACAGTCCAAGTGGAGAATGTGGAGACCCACGCTTGCAGTGAGAGGGGCACTAGTGGCACTGGGCACCTGCACAGTCAGTGAGAGCCACCAGGCAAGGGTCCCAATCACTGAAAGAGACCAAGAATTGAGCCTGCAAATGGACATTATACTGAGAAAGTGAGAATAACCATTCAGTAAAGCCTATTCACCTTTAAGGCTCACATAGTAGCAAATATCTACCTCCAGAATAAGAACTATAAAGGGAGAGAGATTAGACATAGAAAACCTACAGAGTGAGAGAGAGAGAACTACCAAAAGCAACAAAGGTATAAACTTAAGAAACCTGAAATCATGAGAAGGAAGAATAGCAAAGAAACAATGAGCTTCCACAACTCCACAACAACAAAACCCACTAGCACAGAAGTGCAAAGATTGCCAGAAGGACAATTCAGTACTTTAATAGTAGATATGATACAGGATTTCCGAAAAGAATTCTGAGAGAGCCTGGAAGAATTAAAGGATCAAATATACAAAGAATCTGACACCCTGAACAAGAATCAAAAAGAAGCTCTGAAGGAAGTGAAGGATGTAATAATTGAAATGAATGCATCAATACAAACTAGTAACAATAGACTAGACCACATTGAAAACAGAATCTCACTCTTAGAAGATGACTTTTCCAAAAATGAACGCATAGTATATAATTTAGGAAAAACAATTTAACAGCATGAATTGTACATTGAAAAGATCTAGGCCAATCTTAAAAGAGCAAACCTAAGAATAATAGGCATTGAAGAGGAAATAGAAGCTGAAACCAAAGGAATCACTAATCTTTTCAGAGAAGTAGTATTAGAAAATCTTGCAAACATAGACAAAGAGGTTGACACACAGGTAGAGGAAACATATAGAACCCCTAATAGACAAGATCAGAGAAGAGGCTCACCACTCCACATAATAATCAAATTGACTAATGTAGAGGCCAAGGAGAGAATCTTAAAGGCAAGGAGAGTAAAAAACCAAGTAACATTCAGAGGCAAACCAATAAGAATCACTTCACACTTTCCAAACCAAGTCATGAAAGCCAGGAGGGACTGGAGCAACATGTTCCAAACTCTGAAAGAAAACAACTTCCAGCCAAAATTTATCTACCCTGCAAAGACATCTATCAAATTTGACTGGGAAATAAATACCTTCCATGACAAACAGAAGCTGAAAGAATTTATGTCTTCCAAACCAGCACTAGAGAAAATACTTGAAGATATTAATTACAAAGAAGAAATAATAAACACAAGAACCAGAAAAACAATGATTATCATCAAACAAACAACTAGAACAAACAAAGAACAAACACTATCTCAAACAGAAATTAAAACTGAAAATGTTAGGAATTAAAACTCATCTCTCAATAATCATGCTGAATATAAATGGCCTCAACTCTCCAATCAAAAGACATAAGGTGGCAAAATGAATTAAAAATTACAATCCATCTATATACTGCCTGCAAGAAAAATACCTTACAAGTAAAGATACTCACAAACTAAAGGGGAAGGGATGGAGCAAGGTAGTCCACACTAGCAGAAATTGAAAAAAAGCAGGAATAGCAACTATGATATCAGACAAATTAGACTCCAAACCTAAACTTATCAGAAGAGACAAAGAAGGTCATTTCTTACTGGTTAAAGGAACAATCCAGCAAGAGGGTATAACAATAGTCAACATTTATGCCCCAAACATAGGTGTAACTACTTTCATAAAAGAAAGTCTTCGTGACATTAAGTCACACATAGATCCCAATACAATAATATCAGGAGACTTCAACACCCCCTCACACCACTAGATTGATCTTCAAGACAAAAGGTCAGTAAAGATGCCTCAGACTGAAGGAATACCATAAATCAAATGGAACTAATAGACACATACAGAATATTCCACCCAACTACAGTTGAATTCACATTTTTTTTAGCTGCTCATGGAACCTTCTCTAAAATAGACCATATCCTAGGCCACAAAATGAGTACTAGCAAACTAAAAAAAAATGTGATATATTTCCCTGCATCTTTTCAGACAATAATGGAATGTAACTAGAAATCAACTATAAGAAGACCCTGAGAAACCTCATAAACATGCAGAGACTGAACACCACAATACTGAATGAGGAATGGGTAATGGAAGAAATAAGGGGAAAAATTAAGAAATTCCTAGAAACAAAAGAAAACAAGGACACAACATATCAAAATCTCTGGGGCACTCTGAAGGCAGTATTAAGAGGAAAATTCACAGCACAGAGTGCTCACATAAGAAGAACAGAAAAATCACCAAATAAATAACCTAATGACAAACCTCAAAGCCTTTGAGAAATAGGAACAGTCTAACCCCAATGCCAGTAGAAGACAGAAATCTATTAAAATCAGAGCAGAAATCAATGAAGTAGAGAATAAAAAAATACAAAAAATCCAAAATAACCAAAAGCTGGTTTCTTGAAAAAATAAACAGGATAGATAAACCACTAGCCAACCTAACCAAAAGAAAGAAAGAATCAACCCAAATTATGAAAATAGGAGATGAAAATGATGATATTACCACCGACAGCATGGAAATCCAGAGGATTATCAGAAACTACTTTGATAAACTATACTCCAACAAAATGGAAAACCTAGAAGAAATTGACAAATTTCTAGACATGTACAACCTTTCTAAGTTGAATCAAGAAGATATAGAAAATTTAAATTGACCAATAGCAATCATAGAAATTGAAGCAGCAATAAAGAGCCTACCATCAAAGAAAAGCCTAGGTCCAGATGGTTGCTCAGGTGAATTTTATAAAATCTTTACAGAAGAACTAATCCCAATATTCCTCAATCTATTCCATGAAATAGAAAGAAACGGGACTCTCCCAAATACATTCTATGAAGTCAACATCACATTAGTACCCAAACCAAATAAAGACAGCTCAAGAAAAGAAAAATAGAGACCTATATCATTGATGAATTTAGATGCAAAACTTCTAAACAAAATACTAGCAACATGCATTCAAAACCACATCAAGAAAATCATACAACATGACCAAGTTGGGTTCACCCCAGGGATGCAAGGCTGGTTAAATATACAAAAAACAATCCATGTAATTCACCACATAAACAGAACTAAAGACAAAAATCACATGATCATTTCAATAGAAACTGAAAAATCATTTGACAGAATCCAACACATATTCATGATAAAAACACTCCATAGAATAGGAATAGAAGGAACATACCTCAACATCAAAAAGGCAATATACAATATGCCCACAACCAACATCATGTTGAATGGGGAAAAACTACAAAAGTTCCCCTTAAAAATAGGAACAAGAGCCAGGCATGATGGTGCACGCTTATAATCCCAGTACTTGGGAGGTGGAGACCGGAGGATCTGGGTTCACGGCCAGCCTCAGCTACTTAGTGAGGCCCTCTGCAACTTCATGAGACCCAGTTTCAAAATAAAGGATAGAAAATAGGGCCGGGGGTGTAGCTCGGAGGTAGAATGCCCCTGGGTTCAATCCCTGGTACCACAAAAAATAAAAATAGGAACAAGACAAGATGTCTACTGTCACCACTCATTTTCAATATAGTACTAGAGACTCTAGCCAATGCAATAAGGCAAGAGAAGAAAATCAAAGGAGAATAGGAAAAGAAGAAATGAAACTATCTCTATTTGCAGATTACATGATATTATACTTAGAAGGCCCAACAAACTCAACAAAAAGACTTATAGAAATGATCAACAAATTCAGCAAGTGTCTGGATACAAAATCAATCTTAAAAAATCAGAAGCTTTTCTATATGCCAAAAATAAATCCACTGAAAAAGAAATCCAGAAAACACTTTCACTCACAATATCCCCCAAAGCAATGAAATGCTTAGGAATAAAACTAACCAAGGATGTAAAAGACCTCTACAAGGAAAATTACAAAACATTGAAAAAAGAAATTGAATAAGATCTTAGATGATGGAAAGACCTCCCATGCTCTTGGATAGGCAGAATAAATCTCATCAAAATGGCTATTCTTCCAAAAGTGATTTATAGATTCAGTGCAATACCCATTAAATTACCACGGTCATTGTTTACAGACATAGAATAATCTGTCCTTAAATTCATATGGGACAACAAAAATCCCAGACTAGCCAAATTAGTTCTGAGCAACAAGAACAATGCAGGAGGCATCACAATACCTGACCTCAATCTATACTACAGAGCCATCGTAATAAAAACAGCATGGTATTGGCACAAAAGCAAACACATAGACCAATGGAGCAGAATAGAAGACTCAGAAACAAATCCACACACTTACAGCCAATTGATTTTTGACAAAGGATCCAAAAACATACACTGGGAAAAAGATAGCCTCTTCAACAAATGGTGTTGGCAAAACTGGTTAACCACATGTAGAAAATTGGAAATAAACCCCACTTACTCACCCTTCACAAGAGTCAATTCAAGATGAATCTAAAAACTGGAAATTAGACCAGAGATCTTGCAGCTACTTGAAGAGGGCACAGGTCCAAATCTTCAACATGTAGGCACAGGCAAAAACTTCATCAAGACCCCAAAGGCACAAGATGTTAAAACGAGGATCAATATGTGGGATTGCATTAAACTTAAGAGCTTCTGCACAGCAAAGGAAACTATCAAGAACCTCAACAGAGAGCTGACGGAATGGGAGAAAATTTTTGCCAGCTACTTCTCTGATAGAGCACTAATATCTAGAATATACAGAGAATTCAAGAAACTCACCACTAAAAACACAAACAACCCAATAAAAAATGGGCAAATGAACTAAATAGGCACTTCACAAAAGAACAAATACAAATGGCCAATAAATATATGAAAAAATGTTCAACATCATTAGCAATCAGAGAGATGCATTTCAAAATTACTCTGAGATTTCACCTAACTCCAAATAGAATGGGAATCATTAAAAACACAAACTTAGTGAAACCACTTTGGAAAATAGTGTGGAGGATTCTCAGAAGACTGGGTATGAACCTACCTTATGACCCAGCAATACCACTTCTAGGTATCTACCCAAAAAAATAGAAACCAAATTGCCATACTAATGCATGTGTATCTATGTTTATAGCTGCACAATTCACAATTGCCAAACTATGGAACCAGCCAAGATGTCCATCAACAGATGAATGGATTACAATACTATGGGATATGTACACAATGGGATTTTATGCAGCCATAAAGAGCAAAATTACATCATTTGCATGGAAATGGATGGAATTAGAGAAGATTATCCTTAGTGAGATTAGTCAGTCACAAAAATAAAAAGTCAGATGCTCTCCCTAATATGTGGAAGCTAGGGAGAATAGGGCATAGGAGAGAGGTCATACGAAGATGTAGAAAACCTTAGATGAGTAAAGAAGGTGACCTAACTGAGGGAGATAGGAGGGGGGAAGAGGGAAACACCCTAATGCACAGGATGTACATACACAAACTTATCAAAGTCAACTACTATGCTGAGCACGAGAAGGAGGGTAGAGTGAGGGAATGGGGCTGGGAGTTGGAGGGAGGCTAATTGACCGATGTGTGCATGTATACTTCTATCAACCTGAAACCCATCAAGATGTATGATTACAATGCACCAATAAGGAAAAAAAATATTGAAACTAAAGCTTTATGAATGATGCAATCATCTTGATATAAATGGTTATAACCACATCCAATAATAACCATGAAAAATGCAGGCAATTTTCAAATATCACCATGTACCATAGAAGAGGTATCTCTAAATGGGAAACAGCTATTAGATTCATATTCTTTTTTT
>PVJS01037158.1:0-20075 GCA_004027185.1 Glis glis
TCTCCGCCTCCCAAAGTACTGGGATTACAAGCATGCGCCACCACGCCCGGCTCCGGCTATTATTTTTTTTTAAACAGGGTCTCACTAGGTTGATGAGAGTCTCACTACTTGCTGAGGCTGTCCTCAAACCTGTGATCCTCCTGTCTCAGACTCCCAAGTACTGGGATTACAAGTGTGCGCCACCATGCCTGGCTTCTGCATGATTCTTTATAAGGCTTGCTATGCATAATTTAAAAATTTATATAAGTAATGTGTGAACATATTCTCATAAAAAATCTGACAACACAAAAGTATATGGAGTAGGAAGCGCTTCCTACCACCTCCCAATCTCTCTCTCCTCACTACTACATTTGGGTGTATCTTTTCCCCCTGTGCATTTACAAATGTGTGCACACACAGAACATGGTCTTTGCTTTTTTTTTTTTTTTTGTACTGGGGATTGAACCCAGGGTATTCCAAGCTATATCCCCAGCCCTTTTTATTTTGAAACAGGGTCTTGCTAAGTTGCTTAGGATCTTGCTAAGTTGCTGAGGCTGGCCCTGAACCCGTGATACTTCTGTCTCAGCCTCCCAAGAACTGGGATTACAGGTGTGTGCCACCAGGCCCAGTTTACATATTACTTTTTAATATATACATTATATATGTAAGTTTTGCATACACTATTATGCTATTAAAATAGGGTGAAAGTTTGTACCCAGCCACTTGAAAAATTATAGTTTTTTTAGCAAAATTATAATCTCAATTCTTCTCTTTGACTTATATCCTTCTTCGAATCCCTGTATATTATTTTAAATAACTTTTACTCTGTATGTTATTTTGCAGTGTTTCTCACTAATCAATATATATTTGGAGTGCTTTTTATGTCAGTACATTCTTGTAAAGGGACGTGTCATATTGTTCCCTAGTGTGTATGAACATTTGGGCTGTTTCCAGTTTTTCACTATTATGAACATCTTTTTACACATTTTGTGTCCATGTATAGGTGTTTCCATAGGAACAACACCTAGAAGTAGAATTGCTGGATTGAAATTTATGTAAACACCAATAATTAGCCTCCAGAGAGTTTTACCAATTTACATTCCCACAGCAGTCTATCAGTCGCACATCTACACCAACCCTGGGTATCCGCTCATTTAACAAATAGATATTGAGCAACCACATGCCAGGCACTCTAGGGGATGCCTCTGCCTTGTGGCACTTAACAGTCTAGTAGAGGGAAACAATAACTATTATATTTTCTTCAAAAGTTTTATTTCCTTATTTAGTAACTTACATAGAATGTTGTGTAAATGCTATGGACAGCTGAACATGGTGGTGCATGTCTGTAATTCCAGTATTTAGGAGGCTGAGACAGGAGGAGGATCGCAGGTTCAAGACCAGCCTCAGCAACTTAGCGAGGCCGTTTCCAGATAAAAAAGTAAAATAGGGCTGGGGTGTAGCTCAGAGGTAGAATGCCTCTGGGCTCAACCCCTAGCACAACACACACACACACACACACACACACACATGCACACACACACGCGCGCACACACACACATGCACACACACACACAGTGTTATAGATAAAAGCAGGGTATGGTGAAATCAAGAAAGTTGATATTTGAGCAAAGACTTGAAGGAAGTACAAATCTCTGGGGAAAGTGTTCCAGGCCAAGGAGTCCAGTACCACGGCCATAAGGCAGGGATGCGTTTGGCATGTTCAGAGGCAGAGCAAGGAGGTCAGTGTGGCTGGGACAGAGTGGGTGAGAAGGCCAAAAATAAATAAATAAATAAATAAATAATGGGGGCAGGGTGGAGTAGGGATTTGTAGGCGATTGATGGGGGCTTAGCTTGTACTCGGGGTGAGGACAGCCATTAGTTTTGAGCACGAGTGACATGACCAGCTGTGGGTGTTAACACCTCACTCTGGCTGTCGTGTTGAGAGTAAACTATGGGGGCGGGGGCAGGGGCAAGTATGGAAGGAGCCAGTTAGGATGTTAACCCAAAGTTCTAGTTGGGAGAGCATGGTGGCTTTGGGCCAGGGTGGTAACTGTGAGGTGAATGGAAGTGACTGGATTCTTTAAAACTACAGCATCATTTCCTGTGGGATTAGAAGTAGGATATGAAGCCGGGCATGGTGGCACATACCTGTAATCCCAGTACTGAGACAGGAGGATCGCAGGTTGGAGGACAGCCTCAGCAATTTAGTGAGACTCTTAGCAACTTAGTGAGGCCCTCAGCAACTTAGTAAGAGCCTGTTTCCAAATAGAAAATAAAATAGGGCTGGGGGTGTAGCTTGGAGGTAGAATGCCTCTGGGTTCAATCCCCAGCAAAACACACACAGACACACACACAGACACACACACACACACACACACACACAGTAGGGTATGAGTCAAAGGAGTGAAGAGATTATAGTTTTGCCAAATGACGGGGTACAAACTTTCATCCTGTTTTAATTGCATTTCTCTAATCACTACTGAGGCTAGCATCTTTTTACATGTTTACTGGCTATTTGTATTGTTTTCTTCTGAGAAGCTAGAGTTTTGTGTTGTTTTACTTCAGTTAACACTTGATTTCCTTACCCCAAATCTTGCCCATTGAGATAGTTTTGCTTGCTGTTTATCCAACCTGTGAGATTAATTTAGAAATAATAGCATTATAGAGCTGGTATGTAAGACAAGGACTACTTGGTCAAACCTTGTAAATGAGAAAACTGGGGCTCAAAAAGGTGAACTGAAACTCAAGGTCACACAGCTAAGCATTACAGTTGTTACTAAAATTTAGCTTTTTTTGTGGTACTGGGGATTGAACCCAGGGGCATTCTACCTCTGAGCGACACTCCCAGCCCTATTTTATTCTTATTTTGAAACAGGGTCTTACTAGGTTGATGAGAGTCTCACTACTTGCTGAGACTGTCCTTGAACCTACGATCCTCCTGTCTCAGCCTCCCTAAAATTTAGCTTTCTTAATAACCACTCCGTTTCACTTTCCTTCCATTTATCTTAGTAAGAAATCGGTCTTACCAACAAAACAAATTGAGAATCAACAAATCCATCTCCATATAGGATTGAATTTGGGGAGATAGCTGATCAAAAGGGAAAATCAATAAAAATTTATCACCCAGGCTAAGAAACTAGATTTCCATTGTTTTTCCCACGGTAACCTTTGGGGCAGGAGGGGACAGGAGAGGTGTCTTTCCTGTCCAGCTCCTCCAAGCCGCAGTCCTGCTGAGATCAATAGTCACTCCCAGGCTCCTTTCCGCCTCATTACCATTCTAATTTGCCTTAGTTGAATCCAGCTATGTATTAGGGTCTTTTCTCCCCCTTTGATAAACTGCCTTCAGACTGAGGGAAAGCGGATAAGACCAGCTTATCTTAGTGAAAAAGGGACTGAGAAAATTGGAACACTGGAAAGCCGAATCTTGCTGAGTCTGTCCTATTTAGCAATGCATCTATGTCTCACGGAGGCCCTGGGACCCTTCTTGGAAAAACCAGACAAGGGGTGGAGATGGGCCACAGGAAGGATGCTCTATTGAAATAACAAGAAGAGACGGAGTGGATACATCTTAGCCAGATAGACTTTAAAGAAAGAGGAAGGTCAGAGAAACTGAGAGGGTGTCATATCGATCAGGGAAGACATCTAGAAATGACACTTGAGTGTGACACGCTGGGAAACTGCTGCTGCTGAACTCAGCATGTGTTGTACCTGCCCCTTTCAAAAAGCCTGACGAAAGCCACCACAAGCAATTTATGCTGGCTATAGAAAATTTGGAAAATATAAGATTAGCTTTTGCTGTGCATGTATACATTTTAAAAAAAACATTCTGTGAATGCTGTGCATACTACTTTAAGCTGCTTCCCTCAGTTTCTATATTAAGTATTTCTTCCAATTAATAAATATCCTTCTAAAACATAATTTGTAGTGTCTATAGTGCTTTATAAAATAAGCAATTTAATTAAACAAGCTCCTCTTATTAGATAATGTTCTTCCTAGATTTGCATTTTTTTTTTTGAGGTACTGGGGATAGGGCCCAGGGGCATTCTACCTCAGGGCTACACCCCCAGCCCTATTTTTTATTCTTTATTTTGAAACAGGGTCTCACTAAGTTGCGGAGGCCTCACTAAGTAGCTGAGACTGGCTGCAAACCTGGATCCTCCAGTCTCAGCCTCCCAAGTCCTGGGATAGATTTGCATTCTAAATTTCAGATAGGTAGAACTGCCAGCAAAGTTATCATCTTTAAAAAGTCAAACTTATCATTTCTTGTGTGGTACTGGGAATTGAACCCAGGGGCATTCTACCTCTGAGCTACACCCCCAGCCCTATTTTATTTTTTATTTTGAAACAGTCTAAGTTGCGGAGGGCCTAAGTTGCTGAGGTTGGCTGCGAACCTACGATCCTCCTGTCTAAGCCTCCCAAGTACTGAGATTACAAGCATGCACCAGCAAGCTCAGCTCACTTATCATAAAAAAAAAAAAATCAAGCCAGGTATGGTGGCTGAGGCAGGAATTCCAAGTTCGAGGCCAGCCTGAGAAATTTAGTGAGACCCTGTCTCAAAAAAACAAGATAAAACAAAGAATCAAATATTTATTCTTCTTTTTGCTGGGGATGGAACACAGAGCCTCTTGCCTACTAAGCAAGTGCTCTACCACTCAGCTACATTCCCCAGCCCCAATTTTATTTTTTCTTTATTTCATTTTTTGAGGTAGTGGGGCTTGAACCCAGGGGCATTCTACCTCTGGGCTACACCCTCACCCCTATTTTTTATTCTTTATTTTGAAACAGGGTCTCACTAAATTGCAGAGGGCCTCACTAAGTAGCTGAGGCTGGCCGCGCACCTGCGATCCTCCTGTCTCAGCCTCCCAAGTACTGGGATTACAAGCGTGCCCCACGACGCCAGGCTTTTTTTTTTCTTTAAAAAATGATTCTAGCCGGGTGTGGTGGCGCATGCTTGCAATCTCAGTACTTGGGAGGCTGAGACTGGAGGATCGCAGGTTCGTGGCCAGCCTCAGCTACTTAGTGAGGTCCTCCGCAACTTAGTGGGACCCTATTTCAAAATAAAGAATAAAAAAGCCAGGCGTGGTGGCATATGCTTGTAATCCCAGTACTTGGGAGGCTGAGACCAGAGGATCCGGGTTCATGGCCAGCCTCAGCTACTTAGTGAGGCCTTCTGCAACTTAGTGAGACCTGGTTTCAAAATAAAGTATAAGCCGCGCGTGGTGGTGCACGCTTGTAATCCCAGTACTTTGGGAGGCGGAGACCGGAGGATCCGGGTTCGCGGCCAGCCTCAGCTCGCTCTCTCTCGCTCTCTCTGTTTGTCTCTCTCCCTCTCTCTCTCTCTCTCTTTCTAGTGAGGCCCTCTGCAACTTTGTGAGACCCGGTTTCAAAATAAAGTTTAAAAAAAATAGGGCCGGGGGCGTAGTGCGGAGGTAGAACGCCCCTGGGTTCAATCCCCGGTACCGCAAAAAAAAAAAAAAAAAAAAAGAATAAAAAGAATAAAAAATAGGGCTGGGGGTGGAGCTCAGCGGTAGAATGCCCCTGGGTTCAATCCCCAGTACCCCCCTCAAAAAAAGATTCTAAAATATTTTCAGTGTAAGAAAAACAGGAGATGTGGAAAAGCACAAACAAAATAAACATCAACTGTAGTGCCACTATTATTCACATTTTGATACACACACTATACCAGTTTTGGAAAAATATGTAAACTTTGTGTACAAAATAAGGTTGCTATGGCACAGTTTACAACTGGATTTTCTCACTTAAATATAGTATAAGCATTTCCCCATGGTTCTAGCTGTTCTTCTAAAAGCTGGCTTACAATGGCTGGGTTTCCCAGGTACAGTTATGGTAAATCCAGCAGGATACAAGCTCTGGGAAGCCTGCGCTTCGTGCGGTCAAGGAATGCTCCACAGCCATTTGTTGAACAGCTCCGTGACTCTCATCAACCAACTCCCTGTTGCTGGATATTGAACTTCTTTCAAATTTTCACCAATGTAAACATTCTTAATACACAGATCTTTCTGGATAGCTCTGATTACTTCTGTGGACTTAATTCCTAGAAGTGAAATTTATTGGGTTAAAGGGTACACATTTAAAAACATGATGGCCACATATTTATCATCAAACCACTTCTTTATTTTTTTTTTTTTTTGTGGTACTGGGGATTGAACCCAGGGGCATTCTAACTCTGAGCTACATCCCTAGCCCTTTTTATTTTTTATTTTGGTACTGGGGATTGAACCTAGGGGTGTTCTACCTCTAAGCTACACCCCCAGCCCCCGTTTTTCATTTTTTTTTGAACAGGGTCTTGCTAGGTTGCTAAGAGTCTTGCTGTGTTGCTGAAGCTGTCCTTGAATCTGTGATTCTCCTGTCTCAGCCTCCCAAGTACTGGGATTACAGGCCTGTGCCACCATGCTGGGGTCATCAAACCATTTCTGAGAGGAAAAGGGGATGTAATCCAGAAATGCCCTGGCCAAAAGGGCATGTAAAGTTACACGTTCGGGGATGCCAAACTGAGAAGCCACAGCAATTTACATTCTTATCAGCAGAGCATTAGAGTGCCAGTTTCCCTACACCCAACATTTGTGACTTTACTCTTTTCTTTCTTTCTTTTTTTTGCAGTACCGGGGATTGAACCCAGGGGCGTTCTACCTCCGAGCTACACCCCCGGCCCTATTTTTTATCCTTTATTTTGAAACCGGGTCTCATGAAGTTGCGGAGGCCTCACTAAGTAGCTGAGGCTGGCCGCGAACCTGGATCCTCCTGTCTCAGCCTCCCAAGTACTGGGATTATAAGCGTGCGCCACCACGCCCGGCTGTGACTCTACTCTTGATATTACATATATCCCAGATCCTACAAAACATTCACTCCAGCATCATTATTTCTTTGGTATAAAATAAAAAAGTTCTTGTTGGGCATGGTGGCGAACACCTGTAATCCCAGTACTTCAGGGGCTGAGACAGGAGGATCACAGATTTGAGGCCAGCCTCCTCAGCAACTCAGAGAGGCCCTCTGCAACTTAGTGAGATCCTGTTTCAAAATAAAAAATAAAATAGGGCTGGGGTGTAGGTCAGAGGTAGAATGTCCCTGAGTTCAATCCCCAGGACCCCCCCCTTCACACAAAAAGTTCTTAATAAAAAAACAAAAATTTCAGCTGGGCGTGTGGCACACGCTTGTAATCCCAGTACTTGGGAGGCTGAGACAGGAGGATCCGGGTCCGTGGCCAGCCTCAGCTACTTAGTGAGGCTCTCTGCAACTTAGTGAGACCCTGTTTCAAAATAAAGAATAAAAAATGGGGCTGGGGGTTTAGCACGGAGGTAGAATGCCCCTGGGTTCAATCCCTGGTACCGCCAAAAAAAAAAAAAAAAATTCCTCCTGGTATCGGGTTCATTTCCAGGATCCTCTCTGTGGGTGTAAGTTCTTTCCTAGGAGTCAGACTTTTGTCAAGGCTAGATCATATCTTTTAGGCTTTGTAGGCTATATGGTCTCTATTGCAACTGCTCAGCCTGCCATTATAGCTCAAAGGCACCCACAGATAATGTGTAAATCAATTAAGGTGGGTGGATTTCAATAAAATTTTAATAATACAAATTTCATTAGTGGTGGTGCATATCTGTAATCCCAGTACTTGGGAGGCTGAGAGAGGAGGATCACAGGTTTGAGGCCAGCCTTAACAATATAGGTAGACTCTTAGCAACTTAGCAAGATCCTGTTTCAAAATAAAAAAAATAAAAAAGGGCTGGGGGTGTAGCTCAGGGGTAGAATGCCCCTGGGTTCAATCCCCAGTACAAAAATAAATAAATAGAAATTCATTATATGAAACTTAAAATTTCATATAATTTTTATGTCACAAAGTATTTTTCTTCTTTTTATTTCCCTTTGTAGCCACTTAGAAATGTAAAAATTTAGCCTATGGGCAGTACAGACACAGGAGGTGGGTTATAGTTTGATGACCTCTGACTTAGAAAGTATATGGTTAACAAAACAAATGTAGGGGGATCACCCTCATGTAAATGTAGAAAAACTGTCAATTTTTCCTTTTTCATAATTATATAATTTTCTACTGTCAAAAATTAGAAGTAGAGTTGAATTATGTATTTTTTTTTGTGTGTGTGGTACTGTGGAGTGAACCCAGGGTGTTCTACCTCTGAGCTACACCCCAGCTTATTTTATCTTTTATTTGAAAACAGGGTCTCACTAAGTTGCTAAGGGCATTGCTAAGTTGCTGAGGCTGGCTTCAAACCTGCAATCTTCCTGTCTCATCCTCCGAAGTAGAGAGATTATAGGCATGCAACACCACGCCTGCTAGTGAATTTTTTTTTTTTTTGGCACTGGGGATGAATCCAGGGTGTTCTACCTCCAAGCTACACCCCAGCTCTTTTTATTTTGAGACAAGGTCTTGCTAGGTTGCTGATTCTTCCTTCTTTGCTGAGGCTGTCCTCGAACTTGCGATCCTCCTGTCTCAGCCTCCTGAGTAGTGGGATTACAGTCAAGTGCCACCATGCCCAGCTTGAATTACATATCTTTAACTATATGTACTTTAAAAAAATAGTGAGGAGCTGGGCAAGGTGGCACATGCTTATAATCTCGGTACTTGGGAGGCTGAGACAGTAGGATCACAGGTTCATGGACAGCCTCAGCAACTTAGTGAGGCCCTCTGCAACTTAGTGATACCCTGTTTCAAAATAAGGGAATAAAATAGGGCTGGAGGTGTAGCTAGAGGTAGAACGCCCCTGGATTCCATCCCCAGCACCACAAAAAAGAAAAAAAAAAAGAGAGGAGGGGAAGAGAGAAAGGGGGAGGAGACAGAAAACACTGCACACAGTTCTGCTCACCATCCTACTCAATGCACATGTTCTCTAGCGGGAACAGAGAATGGGAGACAGGAGTCTGCTCTCTTGGTTGGCCTCAGTTTCCACTTGCTTTTCACAGCATAAACACCTCACTTCATGGAGTGAGTCTACTGTTTGGATATTTTTTGAACAATGTGGCTCCTAAACACAAGCCCATGTCCTTATCTGATACTCAACTGAAGAGCAATGTTCTAAAGATAACCTGTCTTTGTTGGATTACTAAATGGCAGTATGTGGCTTTCAGGTGGGTCACAATTTTCCACCTTATGGAAAATTGAAGGAATTTTCTCAGTGGTAAATTTAATTATGCACAATTTTTTAGCTGGGCATGGTGGCACATGCCTATAATCCCAATATGTGGGAGGCTGAGACAGGATTGATTGCAGGTTTGAAGCCAGGCTCAGCCACTTAGCAAGACCCTGTTTTAAAATAAAAAGGGGGGGGTCTGGGGGTATAGCTTGGAGGTAGAATTCCTCTAGAATTCACCTGGTATTCCCCTGGAATCTCTACTGGGATTACAAGCGTGCACCAACACGCCTGGCTATGCACTAATTTTAGAACCTATCTTACTACGCATAAATGACCAATCTATATTACCTTTTATTCCTTATAAACCCCTTACATCTGCTATTACCATATGAACTCAATACTGGTAATTAAAAAAAAGCAAAGAGCTATGTAATACTAAATCAATACTCTCAAACCATGTATCTAGAAGGGAGTACCAAATTCCTTTTTAAATACCCAAATCCACCAGGCGTGGTGGCGCATGCTTGTAATCCCAGTACTTGGGAGGCTGAGACAGGAGGATTGCAGGTTGGAGGACAGCCTCAGCAAGTAGTGAGACTCTCATAAACCTAGCGAGACCCTGTTTCAAAATAAAATAAAAATAGGGCTGGGGGTATAGCTCAGAGGTAGAATGCCTGAGTTCAATCCCCAGTACAAAAACAACAACAACAAAAACCACATCTCCATGGAAGATGGTAGTAAATATATTCTTCATTTTATGAATGAGGAAACTGAGGTCCAGAGAAATGTAAAGTAAATTGATACAGGGTTTAAAGTTGGTAGGGGAACAAAGATGAAAATTTGGTGCATTATGCCATTATGTATTTTCTGAGCTGACTATCATGAGACAAAACAGTAGTGACTGGACTATCAAGGAATGCTCTCTCCTGCGAGACAGCCACAAACAATATTAGGGCAGAGCAGTGTGGTGTAGGGCAGAAACAGCCAGAGGGCTTCAATAGCACGAACAATACAGCAAATAAAAAGAGGAAAAACTAATCCCAGATACACTAACCCTCAAACACAGATACGGATCTTTAATTTAAAACTGAGTAAGTTTATTCATGGAGAAAACAGTAAAGAACACCCTTGGGACATTTCTATTCCAACAATTAAAACTGCATTAAAAAGCCAACAGGGAGAGTTTGGAGACCTAAAGACGTGGAGAAACTACTGTTCCCCCTTCCTCTGGTTTACATATATTTATCTTTCAGGCAAAAGTGATAACTGTGATTAAGTTCTTTTCTAGGGGACCAGATTACCAGTTCCTGGTCTTCATGTGCATAAGATCTCTCTGTGAGAGCCAGAGAAGACGGAAGAGGAAATCAGAGAGTTTGATGACTGGGGGAGTTAAAAAGATGAGTCTAGGGCTGGGGATGTGGCTCAGTGGTACAGCCCTAGCAGGCATGAGGTTCTATCCCCTATGGGGTGGGGTGGCAGATGGGACGGGACAAGAAAACGAGTCTAATGGTTGAGCCATGGAACTACAGTTTTACCACATATCACCAGGGGAGATATGTAGTTCCCATTATAAAATCTGAGGTATTTAGACTCCACAGACATGTAAACGCACTTCCACCTCCCTCAGAGATAATGGCAGAGGCTGAGAAGCTGTGTGGACAATCATCCCTCCTTGGCACAATCAACACACAGAACTGCCAACGTCTAACAGGGACTGGACTGTGTCACACACTCCTCTGCGCAAAGTGTAATCTGTTTACTTTTCAGGATGGGTTCCAAGGCAACAGCGTGATCGTGATGAGTCCTGCCCTGTCGGGTCTTGGCTCGTCTTGGTGCTAGAGTCCATGGCAATGTAAGACGTGCCCGAGTAGAAGAATGGACCTCCATGTCTTAGCTATCAGGGCTTACCCTGGCCCGTTTTACTTGGCTATCCTGGTCATCCAGATGGCAGAAACCTTCTGTGGCGATGTCTCTTTTCTTCTCCTCCACGGGTTCCAAAGGGAAGTCCTGATCTGTGGCCAGCACCTGTCGGACAGTCATGTTAACACGCGCAGTTTTCAAGTAGCTGGCACACACCTGCCAGTCCTCCTCAGAACAGTGCTCTACCACTGAGTCTTTGGGGAGGACAGCTGGGAGAGGTGTCTCCAGGCAGCAAGGCAGGCCTTCTCCCTTGGGATGTGGAAGGACACGAGGGACTGCATGGTTCAATAGGCGGCTGAATCCTGACATCACCATGATGTCACCGCTGTGCATAAACATGGCTGTGGGGGCCTCGTCTCTTTTGAGGCCACCGAGGAGAAAGATGGCAGATTGTCCGAAGCTACAAAAAATAAGTAAAAATAGGAAGTTTCTGTTATTAACCACAGTTGTGAAAGTAACTGTCAACTATATCATTCTGTCATTTCAGCTCAATATTTATTGTTCCCAAATCTTCATTTTAAACTGTTCTTAGGCTGGGTGTGGTGGTGCACTCCTTTACTCTCAGTACTTGGGAGGCTGAGACAGGAGGATCACAGGTTCGAGGACAGCCTCAGCAAGTAGTGAGACTCTCAACCTAGTGAGACCCTGTTTCAAAATAAAAATTAAAAAATTGGGCTGGGGGTATAGCTTGGAGTTAGAATGCCTCTGGGTTCAATCCCTAGCAAAACAAACAAACAAACAAACAAACAAACAAACAAACTGTGCTAAGATCCTTCTCTTCTGGTTTGTGACTCTCAGTGACCAACCCATGATCTGCTACATATACCTATGACAGCTCAAATACCTGCTGCAAAATAAAATCTGATTAAAAAGCAAATGAAGATCTGATTTTAACGTTATCCATATAAATGTTATTAATGCCTCTCTCCATTTATTTATTTATTTATTTGTACTGGGGAGTGAACCCAGGAGCATTCTACCTCTGAGCTATACCCCTGCCCTTTTTATTTTGAAACAGGGTCTAAGTTGCTGAGGCTAGTCTCAAACCTGCGATCCTCCTGTCTCAGCCTTCCAACTGCTAGGATTATAGCCATGCACCACTGTGCCTGGCTATTAATGCATTTTTTAAAATTCCAGTCTTTCAATAAAATTGCCTGAGTTTCTTAGTATGTGTATCATTCCTTCACTTTAAAGATAAGGCCATTAATAAAAGGCACTTTCTTTGTTGAGATGCTGGCATAGTACTTTGCATAGATTTAACTTATGCTTAGGGAACCAAGGAGAGTACACTACTTAGGCTTTTGTGTTTTGCTTTATATTTTGCTCTACTATTCCAAAAAGGCCAAGTCACTTTGCTTTCTAGCCTTTCACCTGTCTGTTCCACAGAGCACTGACAATACCTTTTATTACAAAAGGCATACTCCAGCCGGGCATGGTGGAGCATGCCTGTAATCCCAGTACTTGGGAGGCTGAGACAAGAGGAGTGCAGGTTTGAGGCCAGCCTCAGCAACTCAGTGAGACCCTCAGCAACTTAACAAGACCCTGTTTCAAAGTGAAATGAAATAAAATAAAATAAAATGGGCTGGGAGTGTAGCTTGGAGGTAGAATGCCCCTGGGATCAATCCCTAGTACCAGTAAAAGATGAATGAATGAATGAATAAATAATTAAATAAAAAATAAAAGGCATAAGTCTTAAACAGAAATAGTAACTAACAACTGTAATTTGGTCATTGTTCTTAAAAGACTAGGCTAATTTTATTTTATGATACATTGTTTGTTTTTTTTTTGTGGTACCAGGGATGGAACCCAGGGGCGTTCTACCTCCGGGCTACACCCCTGGCTCTATTTTTTATCCTTTATTTTGAAATTGGGTCTCACGAAGTTGCGGAGGGCCTCACTAAGTAGCTGAGGCTGGCCCCGAACCCGGATCCTCCGGTCTCCGCCTCCCAAGTACTGGGATTACAAGCATGCGCCACCACGCCCAGCTTATGATACATTGTTAAGATGCCCAGAAGTGAAAGATTATAGAACCTGGCCATTCAAAAATTTAATGTAAGCCTGGTGTGGTGGTGTATGCCTATAATCCCAGTACTTGGGAGGCTGAGATAGGAGGATCACAGGTTTGAAGCCAGCCTCAGCAATTTAGTGAAGCCCTCTGCAACTTAGTGAGACCCTGTTTCAAAATAAAAAATAAAATACGGCTGGGGTGTATCTCAGAGGTAGAATGTCCCTGGATTCCATCCCTAGTACCAAAAAAAAGTTTAATGTCTATGTATTTTAACTTAAAAACGCTTTACAGAAAGGAATTAAATAATAAAAGTAAGCCCAAATCTCCAGAACTAACTTACCTGAATGACAGCAGGGGTTTGGAGTGATCTAGTTCAGATCTGTCTACATGGATTCCCAGTGTGGAGTCTAAGCGGTAGTAATTCAGGATACCTGCTTCGGCTTGGAAACCCTGAAACCCACAGGCAGCGGCTACTTGCTCTGAGAGGAAAGCCAGGTCAGAAGGGAAAGGTGTATAATGATCTGCTGAGTATTGCTTTGGTAAAAGTAGGGAAAATAAGAAAAATAAACAATGACCTCAGGAACATAAGAAACTGTGGCATAAGATTAATTACTACTTTGAAATCCTCCAACTCACAAACTAATATTAACATAGCTTTGTCTATCCATCCATTTTTGAGGCATCCAGTAATCTAATGAGAAATCATTCAACACAGCAAGCACCTATTATATAGCATGTCCCGTGCTATGCAGTGGTAAATTACACAAATACACACTAAATGGAGTCTGTTCATGAGGCAATCACTACACCACTCTCTAGAATACTTTAATCCTAAGCAGGATAGTTGTCCTAGGGTAAAAAGGCAACTCAAAATGGTCTGTCAACGGATGACTACGGAAACAAGATTACTAAATGTAATGTAGTATATGGATGTGATTCTGGAATAGAAAAAGGATATTCTTTTAAAGCTAAGGATATCTGAATGATGTCTGGAATTCACATTATGATTATGTATTACTATTGGGTCATTAATTAAGACAAAGGCACCATACTAATGGAAGATGTTAATAAATAGGGAGAACTGTTTGTTGTTCTACTATCTTCTCAACTTTTCTGTGAATCTAAAATTATCCTAAAATTAAAAGTTAATAATAAGAATGCAACTCAAATACTGTAAGCCAGCCTGCAACACGACTTAGTGTCAATTCCACTGGTCAGTCTGATGAGATGACATGCTCAAAACACCTGCATTAAGTCTGACTTATATCATGACCAAGGCAGGGCCTTAAAATGGAAGTAGTTTTCAGCACTTATCTCCCTTAACTACTTCTGTTTTTAGAATCCTTACAAAATCTTTCTCTCCTTCTCCCCCCATCCACACCAATGACAACCCAAAAAACAAAGGTCCTAACACTCACTCTAAAAGCTCTTCCTGTGTACAATTCATAAGAACAACAAAGCTGCAGTTATGATTGAGACTTTCATTCAGTTTTCTGTGCAGACGAGTCTGAGGGCTCTGGGCTGTGCACGCCTGCAGTAGCCCAGCACACTCTCCCATTTAATTTCGATGCTCCTCTGTTCCCACCTCTTCCTTTACTAAGTCAACCTCAAAACTGATCAGAAAATCCACTGTTGTCTCACAGACCCACTAGTGTCCTGATGTATTCTAGCCAGAGCAAGAGTCACAGCTCTGGACAGAAGGGATTTACTGTGGCCAGAAGTGAACTTTAACTTCAGCGGCAAGGAAGATTCTTGTGAAGTTTCTGATGGATAGCCTACCCTCTTCAATTAGAACTTCTGTTTTTCTGGCGCACGCTTGTAATCCCAGTACTTTGGGAGGTGGAGACCGGAGGATCTGGGTTCGCGGCCAGCCTCAGCTCTCTCTCTCTCTCTCTCTCTCTCTCTCTCCATCTCTCTCTCTCTCTCTCTCTCTCTCTCTCTCTCTCTCTCCTTAGTGAGGCCCCCCGCAACTTCGTGAGACCCGGCTTCAAAATAAAGTATATAAAAAAAAATAGGGCCGGGGGGTATAGCGCGGAGGTAGAATGCCCCTGCGTTCAGTCCCTGGTACCGCAAAAAAAAAAAAAAAAAAAAAGAACTTCTGTTTTTCTTTCTCTACTGAACTGCAAATAAGAGTTCCTATTTAATTCTCAAAACTAAGGTTTCCTCTACCACTTTAAGCTTTATCCTTTAGAAGATCAACCAGTCAGGGCTGTCCTTCTAGGTCCAGACAGCCTCTCCTATGATGAAATAATTACTTTCTGGGCTTTTCAACCTATCCAAACTATGCACTATTCTCTCTCTTTCTTTGCATACTATATTTTGTCAAACTTTCCTCCCAATTTTCACTTTTCTCTTCTTACTTTTCTTTGATTCTTCATTCAGAGTTGTTGATAATTTTCATATTCCATTTTTCTAAGCAAACAAGGCTAAGTTTGAGCTCCTTGGGAACAGCAATATACAAATTATCATCAAAGTCAACAGGTAATTTCTTTTGTGCTAATGTAACTGACTGCCTAGAATAATCAGGCATTGTGGTAATCAAGTTATAGACATTAATAACTTAATTCTCACAACCACCTTATGAGGCAGGATTCAAACCCTGTCTAACTCAAAGAAAACTATATGGACACCTCCCTGAACACAAATACCTATTTTCACACAATCTGTGTCACTGAAAAAAGAATTACACCACAAATATTTTTAAAGCAACATCTGTTATTATTTGAAGCAGTTAATATATTTGTTAATAAGTTAACTAAAATAATGGAGTTTTTAGAAAGTAATTGGTTAGTAAGCAGAGAAGATGGTCTATACCAATATATTTTATTTAGCTTACTGTTTGTTTTCTTTTTTGGTGCTGGGGATAGAACCCAGGGTCTCATGCATGCTAGGCAAATGCTCTACCACTGAGCTATATTCCCAGTCCTCAGTTTACCCTTAGAATTAGTCCTTTCAGCCGGGCGTGGTGGCGCACGCTTGTAATCCCAGTACTTGGGAGGCTGAGACTGGAGGATCTGGGTTCGCAGCCAGCCTCAGCTACTTAGTGAGGCCCTCCGCAACTTAGTGAGACCCTGTTTCAATAATAAAGAATAAAAAATAGGGCTGGGGGTGTAGCTAGGAGGTAGAATGCCCCTGGGTTCCATCCCCAGTACTGCTAAAAAAAAAAAAAAGAATTAGTCCTTTCATCTCACTGAGACAAGAGGCAGTGTGCTACTAGTGACAAACAATGCAATTTCTGAAGCACAGAGGACAAGAAAGAAGAAATTGTACTTCAAGAAAACATAGAATTTTCTCAACTAGAAAATTCTTGCCCACTCTCTCCTGGCCAGACATTTATCTGCATCTCCTGGTAGGCAAATATATCTAGATCCTGAAATTTCTTTTGAGTTGATGAAAGAGAACACTACAAGTATACAGAATTTCTTTTACTCCAGGCAGATATTTTGTAGGAAATAAATGCTTGACAAGCTCCAAACAATAATGAAAATAAAGACAATTGAGAACTGCTCTTGAAAGCAGTAAAGAGAAACCTATACCCCTTAAGTCACCTTTGAGACAGGACTGATGACTTCTGATGCATGAATATAACCTGAGGGCTTATGAAGACACAATTTTCTCCTGATGAATTAGCCATTCTGTCTGAGATACCGGAAGAGAGATTTTTTTTTGTAACCAGGATATATTTTTAAAAACGTATAACTCAACAACATAAATAAACCAGTTGAAAACAAAGAATTTGAACAGCCATTACTTCAAAGACATACCGGAAGAGATTTTTAAGGAGGGTATAAATGAATGAGACCCTTCCATAAGTGGACAATTTATGCTCTAGATAGCCTCTGCTATGGTGAAACTTTAAGCTTGACCAGGAAGAAATGCAGCTACACAGGCCCAAGAAGCATATAAATGGAAATAAAAATAAAAATAATTATGAAAATCTGAATACCTTACTGTCCCAGTTATAATGGTAGCCTAGGGTCACCCAGCGCAGTTTCTCTAGTAAACTTCTGGGTCTTCGTTTATTCACTTCTTTACTCCTGTAAAGATTGGCAAAAAAAAAAAAAAAAAAAGAGGATGTATTCATTTCAAATGGCAGCAACTGTCCTTTGTATGGACCCTGGAGTCTAACTTTAGTATTTCATGATAAGTTGCTAGCCAAGGGGAAATGAAAACAGATAAATGAGCAGATAAACAGATAAATGGTAGAGGAAATGAGAACAGATAAATGAGTTGACCAAGAATATAACAGTAAAAAACATGTTAGCATTTCCAATTTACAGTCTTTAGTTCAAATCCTCTGCTGAATGGGATTGACTTTAAAAGACAAATCTCTAACATCTCAATAATGAGCAAACAAGAATAACAAGGAAAAAAAAACAAGGACAACAGAAATGTATTTACCTGTCAATGGGAAATATGGCTAACAAAATATTTTCGATTTGGTTTGCTAAAAGTGAGGTATGATTAATCACAGTTATTACTATGTCTATAATGATGGTGGTTTCCCAGAATTGTAGGTTGGGGAAAAAGTTTGGCAAAATAGAACATATAATCAAAAATAACTGGCCGGGCGTGGTGGCGCATGCTTGTAATCCCAGTACTTGGGAGGCGGAGACCGGAGGATCCAGGTTCGCGGCCAGCCTCAGCTACTTAGTGAGGCCCTCCGCAACTTCGTGAGACCCGGTTTCAAAATAAAGTATAAAAAATAGGGCCGGGGATGTATCTCGGAGGTAGAACGCCCCTGGGTTCAATCCCCGGTACCGCAAAAACAAAACAAAACAAAACTGGTTAACATGACTTCCTTAACCCTGTGTAACATAGCTCAAATAACAGGCTTCGATAACAATTAAGGAACCACTGAAACTGATTTGATTTTTGCCATTTCATTGTTCAAACAACAGGAGGTTTCTATAAAACAGAGAGGTTCCCTTTCTGCAATTATATCTTGTCTGAAGAAATCTATGGGATTAACTAACCCTTTTTCAAAAGAGGAAGCTTGTTTGGTTGATCTCTAAATAGCTAAACTACAAGAATGCTAGGCCTAATCATTTTGTAGTTATGCAATTTATATCACTAATCAATTAAGCTTTTTCTTGGTCCCCCAAAATCTCAGCTTTTTTTTTTTTTTAAATAAGATTAGCCTCCTTTAAGGAGTTTTATTCTGACAGGAGAGGTAAGAATGTAAGAGGAGAGGTGAGAGGTAAGAATTCTGACACAGGTAAGATGTAAAGCTCAAGTAGAAAGGAGGGAGAAATTCAAGGCAGTATAAAATCTAGTACTACACTGAATAGCACAGGCTTTTTTGAAGGATATTAGAATTGAGAATAGGGAAAGCTCAGCCAGGCTCAGTGGCTCACACCTGTAATCCCATTACTTGGGAGGCAGAGACATCAGGATTAAAAGTTTGAGGCCAGCCTGAGCAACTTAATGAGACCCTTTTTCTTTTTCTTTTTGCAGTACTCGGGATTGAACCCAGGGGTATTCTACCTCTAAGCTATACCCCCAGTCCTATTTTTTATTTTTTATTTTGAAACAGGGTCTCACTAAGTTGCAGAGGGCCTCACTAAGTAGCTGAGGCTAGCTGCAAACTTGCAATCCTCCTGTCTTAGCCTCCCAAGTATTGGGATTATAAGCATGTGCCACCATGCCTGGCTGGCTCTTTTTCAAAATTAAAAATAAAATAGGGCTGGGGATCTAGCTCAGAGGTAGAATGCCCCTGGGTTCTATCTAGTACCCTAGTACCAAAAATAAATAAATTAAAAAAATAAAAAGGTCTGGGGATGATGTCAGTTGTAGAGCACCCCTGAGTTCAATCACCAGTACCAAAAAAAAAAAAAAAAAAAGGAAGGAAGGAAGGAAGGAAGAGAGAAGAAAAGGCAACGCTCAAAGTCAGCTGTCTAATCAGTTAAGGTTTTGTGGTAGAGTTGGGAGTTGTGTGTGGCATTGAAGAATGGTGAGCATTTAAAGAGGCAGTGATGCAGTGGGCAACATGGGCACTGTGCACACAAGAGCAGAAGTGATTTACTGAAGGCCCACACTATAAGTGGCACTCATCTTGATGTTTTACAAAGAATTAACAGAACAGATACTCTTTGTCCCCACAGAGATTACATTCTAAGAAGGATATCATGACACAGACATACTTCAAGACCAGTACATAACAGGAATGGAATAAACCAAAGACTGACTTATGTAGGACAGCTATGCAGAAAAGAGTCATGACAGCTATCCTTTCAAAGGCCTGCTTGCAAAGATGGCCCTTGGCAGGCATCTGGAGGGTTCATGCCATTCCCCATTCCCTGAAGTAGAGTGGCTCACTGTGACTCAACTGTTAGAGCAAACAATATGGTTTATACTGAACACCTGCTTTCCTTCTGGGAGTTTGAATTTTGTTATGTGTCAGGAAGAGACTGCCTATGTGACCAGCCCCTAGTCAAAAACCTGGGCACTGAGCTTCTTCGGTAGACATTTCACAAATTTTTGTCATAACTCACTGCCGGGGGAACTCAGAACATCCGTGTAACTTCACTGGGAGAGGATACAAGTTTGCACCTGGTTTTCCCTAGACTTTGGCTCCACACACCTCTTCCCTTTCCCATGTATGCGCTCATTGTATTAAATCTTATCTGTGCCAGATACTCCTCTAGAGGACTAATATCTAGAATATACAGAGAACTCAAGAAAGTCACCGCTAAGAACACCAACAACCCAATCAAAAAATGGGCAAGTGAGCCGGGCGTGGTGGCGCATGCTTGTAATCCCAGTACTTTGGGAGGCGGAGACCGGAGGATCCGGGTTTGTGGTCAGCCTCAGCTCTCTCTCTGTCTCTCTCTCCCTGTCTCTCTCTCTCTCCCCTCTTAGTGAGGCCCTCCGCAACTTCATGAGACGCGGTTTCAAAATAAAGTATAAAAAATAGGGCTGGTGGCGTAGCGCGGAGGTAGAACGCCCCTGCGTTCAATCCCCGGTACCTCAAAAAAAAAAAAAAAAAAAAAAAAAAAAAAAAAAAAAAAAAAAAAAAAAAAAAAAAAAAAGAGAAAAAAAAAAAAAAAAAAAAAAAAAAAAAAAAA
>PVJS01037159.1:0-20073 GCA_004027185.1 Glis glis
AAAAAAAAAAAAAAAAAAAAAAAGAAATACACATAAATAAAGCCTGGTCTTGCCTATTGTAAATTAGGCCTCATAGATTTGAACACACAGAAGGGGACCTGTGTCCCCAACTTAAAAGTGGTTTAGTATGCCTCAACTCTCAGGTCACCATCAGCAAATTTCTTATCTAAAACTTCACTTACTTGTTAAATATAAGTGCATGCCCATGTTTAAATACCCTTGGCTGAATTCACAAGAAAAAATATTTAGAAAACCACGTGGAAGCACATATTCAAAAGTCTTTGAAATGTTCCTTCCCATTGATCCAAATTTAATTCTACTTTTAAGAACCAATCACTAAAATATGTATAGGAATGGTCATAGGCACATTACTCATAATAGCTACAAAGATGATACATTCATATAGGGGAATGTTATTTAGAACTTCAAACTGATATGGTGGAAAAATATTTATTAACATGGAAAGTAAATGTGTCCACATACATGTGTTTAAGAAAGTAGAAAGGTATATCCAGATTTATAATACATAGGTACTGGTATAAACTTATTTTGGACACATTATCTGAAATGATACAAATACTGAAAATTGTAGTTGCGTCTAGACTGGAGAATTAGGAGAACAGAGGGATGAGAAAGACTTTCTTCCCGGCTTTTTTTGTACTGTTTGAATAATTTACCATAAATAAATTTAAATGGTTATTTATAGATCACAGATAGACAAGTAGGCGGGTAGGTAGATAGATAAAGAAAGGGAAGGATGAGCCCAGTGTGGTGGCGCACACTTGTAATCTCAGTACTTGGGAGGCTGAGACAGGAGGATCACAGATTCGTGGCCGGCCTCAGCAATTTAGTGAAGCCCTCTGCAACTTAATAACCCTTTTTGCAAAATAAAAAATAAAATAGGTCACAGCCAGCCTCAGCTACTTAGTGAGGCCCTCCGCAACTTCATGAGATCCGGTTTCAAAATAAAGGATAAAAAATAGGGCCGGGGGTGTAGCTTGGAGGTAGAATACCCCTGGGTTCAATCCCCGGTACCGAAAAAATAAATAAATAAATTAATTAATTAATTAAATTAAATAGGGCTGGGGGTATAGCCTGGAGGCAGAATGCTTCTGTCAAAATTATCCAACAAATTGAGTCTTTCATCTTATACATAACCCAAGTAGCCAACTCCTCATCTTGATAGTTCTCAAGAGCATCAAGTTCAATCATGGTGATTCCAATTCTCTATGGTTTTACTTTTAATTCTGATTACTTCATCTGTTAGTTTCTCAAACAAGTTAATACATTCACCTATTACAATGTTAATGTACATTTTCTCATATTTTTAGGGATTTCTGCCTTAGATAATTTGAACCTATGATGCACTTGAAGGTGTGCAACAGGTACACTTCTTGTTAGACTGAGGCTTTTGTCAACATGAAATACATATTTCCCTTTAAATAATTTTAGCCTGGAATTCTATTTTATGTATTACTATATTACATTACCTTTGCTATCAATATTAGTAGTAGCAGCAGTATTTTCTAAGAATATTTTTACCCATCCATACATTTTCATTTTTCTTGTGTCATTTCATTTTATGTATCTTTCATTAAAAAATATATAGCTGGCAGACAGGTGTGGTGGCACATGTTCATAATCCTGGTATTTGAGAGGCTGAAACAGGAGGATCACAGGTTCAAGGTCAGCTTCAGAAACTTAGTAAGACCCTCTTTCAAAATAAAAAATAAAAAGGACTGGGGGTGTGGCTCAGTGGTAGAGTGCTCCTGGAGTCTTCTTTGTTTTTGAACAGGTTCATTTAAACCATTTATATTTATTTCTTACACTTTGTAATTGTCCCAACCACCATTTTTGTGTGTATTATATTTACTGTTTATTGTTGATTCTTATTTTATAAGAATTGATTTTTTAAAAATTTTTAAAGTTTGGATGTGCCAAACTTTAAAAATTATTAAAAACTTATTTTTACACTCTGATAAATTTATTGGATTGATTATATTTGTTTTATACAGCTTTTATTCCATGTTTTTCCTTTAACTGGTTTGAAGTTATGCCTTCTGTTTCTGCTATTTTAGTAGTTATACTCAAAATTCTAACACATATATTTAAACATATGTGAAATTTATGTAAAACATACATTTATCTATTGAAATTTAACTTCAATCAGTACTTACAACATTTGTCCTCTCCTCTTTCCCCTGAGTCCCCACAATATTGAGATTATGTGGGATTTTAGTTCTAAATTTTATTGTATTTTAAATAATTACTACTCAGTTATAAATTATGCTTACTGTTTTCTCAGTACTGCTTTTTTTTTTTTTTTTTTGCGGTACCGGGGATTGAACCCAGGGGCGTTCTACCTCTGCGCTACACCCTGACCCTATTTTTTTATATTTTATTTTGAAAACGGGTCTCATGAAGTTGCAGAGGGCCTCACTAGGTAGAGAGAGAGACAGAGACAGAGAGAGAGAGCTGAGGCTGGCCACGAACCCATATCCTCCGGTCTCCGCCTCCCAAAGTACTGGGATTACAAGTGTGCGCCACCACGCCCGGCTCAGTACTACTTCTTGTTCTCTATATCTTCCTTTTGAGTTCTCTTTTAATATTGCTGAGGTATATTTTTCTATTAGTTATTTCATGTGAAGTTCACAAGTGGCATATTTTGAAGTGTTTTGTTGTTTTAAAATGTCCTATTCAAGCCAGGTGCAATGGTTCATGTCTGTAATCCCAGTGCCTGGGAGGCTGAAACAGGAAGATTGCAGGTCCGAGGCCAATCTCAGCAATTCAGAGAGACCCTCAGAAACTTAGAAAGACCCTGTTTCAAAATAAGAAACAAGAAAAGGGGTTTAAAGTGTAGCTCAGAGGTAGAATGTCCCTGAGTTCAATCCCTAGTATAAAAGAAAAAGTCCTATTCAATACATTTATACGTGAATGATAGGTGGTATAGAACACTATTGTCTTCACAGCTCTCTGAAAATACTAATTAGACATATATAAAGTCTCTTGGTTGCTCCCTTAATTATGTCTCTTCAAATTTGCTTTCTTTTTTTGGTAAAGCATGATGTGTATCTTTTGCAACAGTTGATCCTCTGAGGTATCTGATTTGGGGTTGGCCATTTCATTTTAGCCTGTCTCTGACTGGAGCTTGCCTCCAAACATTGACCAAATCACAGCCTGGACACAGGGCATATCCTTCCTCATGGTTATCACCAATCTTCCAGAACATGTCCTGCCCCCCCCCCCCGAGGTTTCAGCTGCCACCTAGCAGAGGGGGAGAAGAGGCTCTCCTCTGAATGTTCCCACGGCAGCTCTCCGCTAGGCCTCCCTGGTCCCCGCCTCCATGGACTTCAGCTTGGGGCTCCCCGGCCATCATCACCTCCTCCCTCCTCCCCTCCTGCACTTGTCTTGGGCTGTGGATTCCTCCCTCAAGAGGATTCATCTAAACTCCAGCTTTCAGAGAGCCCTCATAATTTCTGGTCCATTAAAGCTTTCTTCTCTCTTATATGAAAAAAACAAACATTTTTTTCCCTTAATTCTAAGGACTTACAGAGATAGACGTGAAATATTGTGAATCTGCTTGCTCCTTCTTTTCAACCTAAGTACCAGCCTTCCTAACATTCTCGTGTGTGTGGTGTGTGTGTGTGTGTGTGTGTGTGTGTGTTTTACTGGGTATTGAACCCAGGGTTGTCCTACAACTGAGCTACACCCCTAGCCCTTTTTATTTTTTATTTTGAGACAAGGAGTCTCTGAGTTGCCCAGGCTGACCTTGAACTTGCAATCTTCCTGTTTAAGCCTCCCAAACACTGAGATTATAGGCGTGCACCACTGTGCCCAGCAGTAATATTCTTTTTTTAAAGTTACACACATATGCAGACACACACATATGTAGACACACACGCCCGTGCACGCGCACAAAGACATCTAAATCCTTATGCTAAATCTAAATGCAATGTTAGATTTTCATTATTTACTACCACAAATAGTAAACCACAACTATTTCCATGACTTGCTTGGAGTTTACAGACTTCCTTAAATATATTTCTACCCAAGAAATAGTCCCCTAAATATATTTTTATCGCTTTTAGAAACTTTAGAGCACTTGATAAGGAAATGCTGCTTCTGGGTCTGTTTCTTTTGGATACTTCATTGTCTTTTTTTCCTCATCCTCCTTCCCTCCGTCCCTCCCTCCCTGCACTTGCCTTATCCAGAGCTCACAGCCTGCATAAAACTATCACGGGGTTTTGAGTTCAGTATGTTTTAAGGCTCCCTTCTTTTCTCAAGATCAAAACTTTGAAATTTGCATTTAGATGAAGTTATATAGACCCTTTGTCAGAGGCCACAACTACACAACCAGGGCCAAATAGAGACTATAAAAATATGGTCTACACAATTTACCACCACACATACACCACCCAAACACACAAGCGAGCTTCATATCAGTCAGCCTTCCGGGAAAAATGCCTAAGGAGTAATGCTAGGGGCCGAGTTCTGTGTGGAGTTATAGATGCTTGCACCTAAGACTGAGGCTCTTTGGGGTCTCTAAGATAAATTTGCTTGTGACTGTTAAATTTTACCACATATTTTCCCCCACTCTACTATGAGCAAACAAACAAATGTATCAGTAACTGAATACACAGTGAAAGACAACCTAGTAGAGTAAGAGCCAGGATTATGATGGAATATAGTATCTTCTACTTATCAAATGTCGAATCTTAGACAACCTTAACCTCTCTATGCCTCAGCTTTTACGTGTATAAAATGGGGGCAATGCTGATACCTACTTCCGGGACTTGTTATGAAGAGGAGATGACTTTGTGCCATGTGCATAGAGCAGCCCCTGCCATGTAGCCAGCTCCATATAAGCGTTTGCTAACATGACTATTCATGTTACTGGAGCTTGCTGCTGCTACCTTCAGTGGAGTAGAACTAGTCCGCGACTATTTTGGGGAGGGGAGCATCTCCCTTGACATTGTACTGACTCCCACGTAGAGATGATGGGAACAGACATCTTCACAGAGCAGGCCACACAGAGTATGTAGAGATGACAGGTCAGCATTAGCCCATTGGACTGTGCTCAGGCCCCTCATGAGAAGAGTGACTCTGTCTTGAACATCCCTTAGCAGAGTCGGGAACAACGCCCTGGGCAAACTCATCAACCTTCATCTGCATTGGGAACCAAGTGGCCCTGACGTTTAGAGCTGCCATGTCTCATGCTCTCTCTGGGTACAACCTAAAGGACCAGACCCCGCTCAGAGGGGCTGCTTCTACCCAGAATACGTGCACCACCAGATGCTGCAGTTTTCGGCTCTGAAAATGGCAAGTGGCCGTAGTCCTATTCATGCCATGCTCAGCCTCTAGACAGTCCTGGAGCCTCTAGACTCACCTCTACACAGTCCTCTTAGTCCTGGAGGACCCGGCCGACTAGGAGCGGTCTCAAAGGGACTTCTCTTTCAGGCCTCACCGAGAGTTCTCCTTTCCATTCCTTAAATGGTTTATTTTTTGTTTTTATTGGTGCATTGGAGTCTTACATCACAGTGAATATCAATTTGATGTTAACATATGTGCACACAGCTCTTAGGGTCCTCCCGCCTCCCCCTACCTGTATGAAGTACCAAGAATGGTGTTGGTTTATTCTCACATGTACATATTGTTCATGATAGTAATTCCACTGATTCGCCTTTTTCTTGCCCTTCCCCTTCCCTTGTACCACTTCCCTTGCCCCACTGAGGGTTCTCCATTATCAACCGGAGTCCCTTGTGTGTCCCCACTACTCCTTAGGTTGCACATACTAATGAAAACATATGTCCCGTCTTTTTTTGTGATTGACTGATCTCGCTTAACATAATGTTCTCCAGATCCTTCCACTTTCTTGCAAATGCTGTTATTTTGTTCTTCTTTATTGCTGAGTAGAATTCCATTGTGTGTATTTCCCACAATTTTGTAATCCACTCATCTGTTGATGAATACCTAGGTTGGCTCCATAATTTGGCCACTGTGAATTGTGCTGCTATGAACATGGGTATGCATATATTACTGTAGTTTTCTGGTTTTGATCCCTTTAGTATGATACCCAGTAGTGGTATAGTATCGCCTGGATGTGGAACACTGTCTTAAGTGCTTGAACAGGGTTAGGAGGGAAAGGAACAAAAAAAGTGCTGTAATTGGATTGTAGAAAAGAATAGGATATGTGTGTGGCTCTTGGGATGAGAGCTGACTCTTGAAAAGTTCTTTTTAAAACTGTCAACTGAATGGATTCTAGTTGGAGCAAATATTACCTTGGCTTTCCCCCTACCGATTCCATTGTTACATTAGCCTCACAGCCTCGTTTGAGGATGCCTGTGTTTGCACTTCTCATTAGTGCAAAAGGCCTATTTAGTAAATCCTAGAAAACAAGAGTCTAGACTGAAAAAGTGGCCTCTACCTCGCTTTCCTAGAAATGGCTTCGGAAAGCTTGAGAGTGTGCTGGGCACACTCACAGCTTTGTTATTTCTTATAACATCCCATTTCTTACACACAATCCTAATGAAACCAAGTAAGACAGTAAAAGCAGCTATAAGAAAAATACTTCTCATCAGAGCATGCTTAGGCCAGGCTAAAATATGTGGGTGTCCCAGAGACCAATCATCTGCTCTCTCCTCTAATCAATAGTCATTAAAATATGGACAAAAGAATCCATGCCGGAAGAATTAAAAGGGGAGCGGAATTCCTGTGGCTGTGTGTGTGTGTGTGTGTGTGTGTGTGTGTGTGTGTGTGTGCGCGTGTGTGTTTTACCTCTCTATCACCCCTGCATAGTTCACCCCTTGCTTCAAACTTTCACTCTCAACACTGAAAAACAAAAGCCCTGTAATTAACCCAATCTACCTTCTTTAGAAGGCAATTTAGTAACCATTAGGACCCACTTAAAGCCCTTGGGGTCCTTAGAGCCCTCTACACAAAGCTCTGTATCAAATTATTCCCACATTTCAAACAAAACAATCCTCACCAAGAAAGTTGTTCTGGTCAATATAAATGTCCCCATCTCATTATATTTCCAGGGATACCTTTGTGCCTTCTGTGCATCAGTGCCCCAGGTAGCTCTCCAGGAGACAGAATGGGGAGAGGAAACCAGGAGTAGGGGCGGGAGAGTGGCTATACTCTCCCACTCAGGGCGGTCCAGAGGCCCACAGGACCTGCCTATGAGTTGTGGTCATTTTCTTTTTTCTTTTTTTTTTTTTTCTCGTGGTACTGGGGATTGAACCCAGGGGCATTCTACCTCCGAGCTACACCCCCAGCCCTATTTTTTATTCTTTATTTTGAAACAGGGTCTCACTGAGTTGTAGAGGGCCTCACTAAGTAGCTGAGGCTAGCCGCGAACCTGGATCCACCGGTCTCAGCCTCCCAAGTACTGGGATTACAAGCATGCGCCACCACGCCAAGCTTGTGGTCATTTTCTCAACAACAAAAATTCTCTAAGAGGATTGAGAATGAAAGTGACCAAGGATGAGAAGCCACAGTGTGGTGCGGCTTCAGCCATGTGGAATCCCCCTCAGGGATTTTGTTTCCAGCTCTCTCTGGGGTTTCCTCCCTTTGTAAGCTTCTCCTTACAACATGTGAGCTGGCCTGAGGGCAAGTCCCGGCCTCCCCTCCTAAGGAGGCTGTCCTGTCCTGTCCTGTCCCACAGTGCTATGAGGCAGGAATCCATTCCTGTTACAGGGCAGTAATCTCTCCTAGAGATAAATATTATAGGGCAGTGATCTCTCTTCCTCAGTCCTTGCTTCCCAAGAGAAAGATTTCAAACAGAAAGCACAACTAGGAGAATGTAAGAGCTAGAATAGGGAAGTAGAGGTACGGTTTAAGAGAAGGCCATGGCAAAGGGGAATATTCCAGAGAAAGGGTCTGCAAGTAGAAAACAGTGGCGAGTTCTCCATGTGACAAGTTTTATTCAGTTTGGAAACCATCCTCCTCATGTATATGCATTGGGGAGAGGGAACTCTCTCTTTTAGCACCACAGCTTAGCGGGCCTGCGCTATTTACACCACAGTGGAAATTTTCTCGTGGTGCTTAGAGGAAACCCTGGAGGGGACCAGTGCCTAAAACAACAATTGCAGCTCCCTCTCTCTTTTCCTGTCGGCTGGCCAGACCTCTGTCCTATTCCTCCCCTGCCCTGCTCATCTCTGACCTAACTATGTAAACAGAAGCTAATGAGAGCTACCTAGTATAATATTAAGTCTTCTAGTAGCCACATTTTTTAAAAATGCAAAAAACAAGGTGAAATTGAAGGTACTATATCATTTTAATCCAAAATACCCTAAATTATCGCTTTTACTTATTTTTCATACTACTTTTTGGACAGTGCAGTTATTGAGGCACTCGGCCTCATGATGAGATCAGTCCTTGTCCCCAGTCCCTGTTTCTAGTCTGAAGAGACCTGGGGAAGTTTGAGGATGATGTGTCTGTGAGTTGAAGTTGTCTCGAGGCCTATGCTAGAAAGATCCCGGTCCTGGTGTGTGAGAACCAGCCCCAAGATACCATGAGACCAAAGAAAGAAGCGGGCAGAGCCAGAACTGGGCAGAGTGCAATTTATTGGGGATTTACAGACAGAAGCGCCGTCCTAAGCAGCAGCAAGATCAAGTGCAATTTGGATCAGAAGTGGAGGACGGTGTATGTATTGATCAAGACAGAAGTGGCTTCATCCTAGCCAGAATGTACCTGGTTTATCTTACACTAAAATCAAGGAGTCCAAGCCGGGCGTAGTGGCGCACGCTTGTAATCCCAGTACTTTGGGAAGCGGAGACCGGAGGATCCGGGTTCGCGGCCAGCCTCAGCTCTCTCTCTCTCTCCCTGTCTCTCTCTCTCTCTGTCTCTCTCTCTCTACTTAGTGAGGCCCTCCGCAACTTCATGAGACCTGGTTTCAAAATAAAGTATAAAAAATAGGGCCGGGGGTGTAGTGCGGAGGTAGAACGCCCCTGCGTTCAATCCCCAGTACCGCAAAAAAAAAAAAAAAAAAAATCAAGGAGTCCAGCACATTCCTGACACCAGGGTCCAGTTGTAAGGCTCCACATACCATCTTAATGGTTGTGTCTATTATAGTTTATTGGGAAACTAGACAGGAGAAACCCTCTCAGATTATTCTAGGGTAATCATGGCATTTATGACTCAAGATGGCTCCAGGCATGTCAAGCTCAGTCCATACAAAGAGGCAGCACAGTTTAGTGATTGGAGGCAAAGGCTCTGAGGTCACATCTCAGACCTTCAACTCCGCCTCTCACCATCTATGAGACTCAAGGCAAGTACTTCTCTAAGTTTCATATTCTTCACCTCATAGTTGTTTGGGGGCCTGTCTATAATTAATAGAAAAACATTATCTGTAAATTATATCAATTATAAAATCTTTGCTATTATTGATATAGCTACTAAGAATTTGGCAACACCGGGCGTGGTGGTGCACGCTTGTAATCCCAGTACTTTGGGAGGCGGAGACCGGAGGATCCGGGTTCGCGGCCAGCCTCAGCTCTCTCACTCTCTCTCTCCCTGTCTCTCTCTCTCTCTCTCCCTGTCTCTCTCTCTCTCTCTTTCTCTCTCTCTCTTTCCATAGTGAGGCCCTCCACAACTTCGTGAGACCCGGTTTCAAATTAAGTATAAAATATAGGGCCGGGGGCGTAGCATGGAGGTAGAACCCCCTGGGTTCAATCCCTGGTACCGCAAAAAAAAAAAAAAAAGAGTTTGGCATAGCCAGGTATGGTGGTGCATGCCTGTAATCCCTGTACTTGGGAGGCTGATATAGAAGGATCACACGTTAGAGGCCAGCCTCAGCAACTTAGCAAGACCCTATTTCAAAATGATAAAATAAAAAGGACTGGGGGTCTAGCTTGGAGGTAGAATGTCTGTGGGTTCAGTCCTCAGTACCAAAAAAAAAGGACATAATTTCTCATGTCTACATCCCTGAAAAGAAAGATTTATAATTTACATTGATTATCAAAGCCCTATGATGAGAGAGAATAAGATTGTCAAAGCTTTATGGTGAGAGAGAGAGAGAGTTAGTTCACTGGGGAAAGAGAAGGTAGGTGTAAATGACTGTGATATAGGGATTCCTTAGAGACAGGGACCCAGACACTGGATTTACCTTGCTCTAATGAAAAGAAATGAAGCTTTCCTCATTTAGCAATAAGTGCGGCCATTTCTTGACTGCCATATGACTAGTACGTGGGAACCAGAAGGGCCAGCCCCTTTTGGCCATATTAGCCAAAGAGGGAAAGAGAAGGGTGGAGGTGAGCAGGAGATCAGAGGTCTGCAAGCACCCCAGAGGGCACTTAACAATCCAAGGTCTTTCCCCCAGGCTGCAGAGCTGTCCCTATAATACATCCCCTCCTCCCGGCCAGCATTTCCTGGTCCCAGGATTTTTCCTGAAAACTATGCCTGTGATGAAAAAGTTGGCATGAGTTAGAACATCAATTAAAAAAAAAAAAGTCTCTGAGGTTGTAGGACCTTAGCCCAATATACCTACTAACCCCATAACCCCCTTTCAGTGGGTTCCGACAGTGCCTTTGACTCTCTGCTTGGTCATTTGTCCAGGTGAGCTCTTTAATTGACAGGTAGCCTATGGTTCTATATATTAAAAAGATTCCCCCTGAATGGAGCCAAAATGTGCTTTTGCTTTAAGTTCCAACTTATTCTTGGCCTTTGTTTTGCCCTCTGGACATGTTATTATCTCTTCTAAACAATAGTCTTCAAGTACGTGACATCTTCCCTTGCTCTCGCGTGTGCACGCGCACGCATGCCTGCGTGAGAAACTAAACAACCTCGGCTTTTTCTATCCACTTTTCATGAATCGGAGTTTCTAGATCCCTTCCCTGCTCTTCGTGGAATTGGCTCCATTTTTCAAATGTCCTTTTACATTGTGATGCACAGTGTAGAGCACACTCCTTCCAGCGTGTGCTGAGCAGTGTCCAGAACAGTGCACTATTGTTTCCGACACTCACCCGGGCAGCCCCCTTGCACGTCTGCCTGACCATCCTCCCAGCTGGCCACCCTCCCCCTTCTCCAAGAGCAAATGCTTCTGTTCTGTTTCCACAACATCTCTCTTCTCTTCGCCCCATCCCATCCCTGCCTCAGCCCAGGGCCTCATGGTCACCTACCTGTATGATGCGAATGACCTCTAACTGGCTTTCCTACCTCCAGTCTCTCACCTCTGCGATTCTTCCTTGGCCTGTTGTCACATGATCAATAGATCAGCCATGTAACATGTATAGACTCAATCCCCACTCCCTGTGGCCTTCAGAATAAGCCTCACCTCCATGATTTAGCATTAGAAACTCTCCATGATCTAGTTTTAAGCTATTTTTTTTTTACTTCATTCTCTTCACCATTTTGTCTCTTTCCACTTTGGTAATAAGGTGGAGAATAGATAAGAGCCAGTTTGGAGTGGAGGCATGGAAATTTGCTAAGAGGCTGAAGTAAAACTCCAGATGTGGCAGCAAGTATAAAAAATGGACAGGCCGCCGGGCATGGTGGCGCATGCTTGTAATCCCAGTACTTTGGGAGGCGGAGACCGTAGGATCCGGGTTCACGGCCAGCCTCAGCTCTCTCGCTCTCTCTCCCTGCCTCTCTCTCTCTCTCTCTCTCTCTCTCTCTCCTTAGTGAGGCCCTCCGCAACTTCATGAGACCCGGTTTCAAAATAAAGTATAAAAAATAGGGCTGGGGGCGTAGTGCCGAGGTAGAATGCCCCTGCATTCAATCCCCGGTACAAAAAAAAAAAAAAAATGGACATGCCCCCTAAATACTGAGAAAATAAAACCCCTCAAACTTGGTGAACTTGAATGCAAAGAAATGGGAAAAAAAGACAAATGATGAGTGTTTGCACTAACTTTTCTTTCATTATGTCTTATTTCCATATAAACTACTCCCAAAAGGGTAGTCCTACCTTCAACAAACTTTAAAGTCCCTGATTGTCCCAGGCACAATTTCTTATTAGCTATTGATCTTCCATAGTCAAATGGGGCCTTAATAAGCATTTGCAAATTTGCTGAGACTCTGAATTTTGTAGGCAAGTTTAATTTATGATATCAGATAGGGTTTTTTTTTTCAAGGAAATACTTATGCAGGAGGATCACTTTGAAAAAGGCCCATAGTTGAGTCATTCTATGATCACCTCTCCAGTTTCAATCCCACAACTCTTTACTGTCTGTCTCCCACATGCCAGACATTATTTTACTTCTCGTGGATAAAATGTTATAAGATAATAGGCTTCTATCAGGTCAATTAAGTCAAGAAAATAGAAATATAAATTTGCATAGGTATGAATATAGAGGGGGAAATGGAGTAAGAAGTGAAAGCAATCAACCAAAGAAGTAATAATTAAGCAAGCTAAAAACTGAATATCAAGAAAGAGGCAAAGATACCTGGGAAGAGTGGGCTAGGCAGAGGGACAGCAAGTGCAGCTAACATGCATGTGTGAAACTAAAATATCAGGAAAAATGCCTGGGGATGAGCTTGGAATGCTGGGTAGCTCCATTGGGGCGCATGGGTCATAAAAAGGAGTTGGGCTGTTCAGCAGGAGATTGACATGGTCTGACCCTGGAGATACTGTTTGTCCCCAATGCTCTTGTCCCATGCCTGTACCTCATATTCTTGGAGGAAAGCAGAGAAGTTTTCCATGACTTTGCCTTTCCCAAGAATGTTCCGCAGAGAACCAGCCAAATCATGCTTATGACCTGCATTCAGTAAAATTTCACCTGGGCTTTGCTCCAGCATCTTTAGCAATATTATTTATTATTTATCCAGGTACAGGAGTGTACTCTGCACTTGGTCCAACAGGGAGAGCTAAGCTCAACAAAGAACAAGGTCTCTATTGTGATGCACATGGAGCTTTGGCCTCTGGTACCTGCCTCACCTGGGAGCATGAGGACCAGAGATATGGTGATGGACCAGGACAGAACCAACAAGGCCTGTCATGATTGGAGCCCTTTACGTAAAAGAGAAACAGGGGAGGCTGGCACCATGGCAATGCCAGATGGTGTCAAAGATGCACAGGCAGGTGATGAGTTTGAGGTTGCAAGAAAGGGGACATTGAAGGTCAAGGAGAAAATCTGGCCTGAGTCTCTTACAATGAGAGAGTGGCTCAGCGTCAAAATCCCAGCCGTGGTTCCTTTGTCTCTTCTGGCTTACCAAGAAGAAGCAAAGGTCATTATTTCTGAAGTTCCAATGAGAAAAAAAATAAAAGGGGGGGGGGAGAAATAACCAGTGCTCAAAGTTAGACTACAAATGGAGCTAGAGAGAACCAACCCCTGCCCCCATCCCCTCCACTCCATTTCCACATCAGGTCTACCCTAAACCTCAAAGAGCCAAGACAACTTGTTAGATAAGAAAAAGAGACTTCAAACTGGAACTTACACGAAGAGGAAAAACATCCATGGCAAAGTGGTCTCTGATTAGCAAGTTCTGCTTCATTTTTTGTTGTTAAAGTTTAAAAACGAGGGCTATGCCGTTGCATTCACTGACACTCTCCCTCTACCCTGACCCTCTCTCCCCCAACCCCACCCCCCAAAAAATCCCTGTTCTTAGAAGAAGTCTGTTTTCAATTATCTCTAGATTCAGAGACGATTATTCCTGTTGCTTGTTGGAAATGCGGCTGAGGCTCTCCTATACACTCTGGGTCTGGGCTCTTTGCCTGGTCACTGGACTTTCGTCACTGTAATGGCGTCCGTGTGTTAGTGATCTCTCACACACCATGGCGATGCTTCATTATGGCTTTCTTTGGAGCAGAGAGCGAGGGGTGGGCGTCCTTCATTGGTTCCAACATGTAAAAAACATTGCTGTCAGAATTTTACCCACAGTAGTAGCCTGAGCATGTCATTCTAATCACAAGGGAACTGTATTGGCTTCTTGTCAAATGTTGAATTGATTTTAAAATTGCTTTGATGACTTATGTATTCAGTGCACAGTTTGGGGCCTCTGTTTATTTCTCCATATGAGCTTAGTCGCAGCTTGAGCACATTCAAAGCTTGTTCTATTGGCCGTATGAAAATATAGGTTGAAGTCACATGGCGCATGTGTTTTCCGCCACTGCTGCGGTCTCTCACACTTGGAGTTCTTTCCTGGCCGGCCTCCAAAGCACTGAATGAATAGATCTATTTAAGATGAAATTTCAGTTTTATCTTTACACGGAATGCTTTTGAATTAAACATACACATAAGTTGTGCATGATTTTATTTGGTGTTATATAGCACATGAGAGCTTAAAAAAAGAGGGAAGGGAAACCACATCCCCCAATTGGTTGCATATTACCTATTTATCTTCCGAGTTCAGTCAGGTGTTCCATCCAGAGGAGGTCTGACTTTTGCCTACATCTCCCACTAGGATAGATAAGAAAATCTTGCCAACATAGAGTGAAAATCCAAAATGGAATAAGAAAGATTAGACTGTTCACCCAGAAATTGATTAATAAAAGGAAGGAGGAGGAGACTGAAATAAAAACCAGGCGGGAATCTGAACGGCAGATCTAGGTGAATGGCTAAGCTTTTGTGCTATGTGTTAGATTAGTGAGGATGATAATTAGTTGACGTTAGGAAAATGGAAAGACAAGGCAGGAATGTGATAGTCTGAAAAAACAGAATCCCAGAGCTATACTTGTCCTATCTTGACTGGTTAGTAGCTTGCACAATTTTCCACAGAGTGGGTGCAACACAAAATTCTTTGTGCTCATGGACATCTTTGATAGATTAAACTAAAATCTAACTGTGGATATTCACTACATTGCAAGATGCATGGCAAATACACGTGGACTTGGTAGGAAATGTTTATGACGGGAGGCAGAGATGAGTTGGGCTTACTTTATAAAATTCATAAGGTTAATGTTTATGTTGCTCAAGGTCTAAGGGCTAACAATTTCATTTTCTGATCATGTTTAATTCTTGTCCACATTGGGGAAAAAAGTCAGTTGTTTCAATCCTGCTTCCAGAGAATAAAACTACCCTTAAGGCAACTCCATGAATATACGATGATAACAAGCAAGCCCTGAATTAGCATTCCCCTCCCCCTTCCAGAAGGTCCTCTGGAGAAGCAGCAGAAAGAAAACGATGTCACAGCCGCCAATCTTGGCCATGTACTATCAATAATATAATTTTGTTTTCTAAAATACAGGACCTAAATGCGGAACTCAACAGAGAAAATTATATTGAATCTGATCAGCTGACCAGGGATAAAGGACAGTTGCACTTCCTGCAGCTCCTTGGTTGCCCGTCCAGGTAACAAAGGATCAAGATCTGAAATCAAGACAAAATGAGATAGGCCTGTTTGGGCCAGTCAACAGAGTTCCGAACAATGGTTTTAAGTTCAAAGATCAGAGGTGGACTTCCAGTGAAGCCATAACACTAAAACTTTAAAGTCTCTCACTTTGCAGAGACCCTGCAAAGTTGGGTACAAGAGCCAGGAAGGTACAAGGCCTAATGAATTTTTCCCACAGCACCTAGCAGCAAAAGTTTGTGGGTGATAAAAAAGAAAATATTTTTTAAAATGTGTGGAGTCAGAAATTACTCTGGCTCCTCCCCCCCACACTCTGGCTTTGCAATGTTTGTAGTACTTGGTAGACCTTTTAAATGTATAATTTGGTGTGATTTCTTCTCTCATTCTAAATAAATATTTATTTTATATGTAATTTAAAGTTTTAATTGTGTGTTGTTTTTCCTGAAGAACTCCAAAAACTTGGATTCATCCCTGCCAGTAACTCAAAATGGTATCCAAGTCAATCAAATAATATCAGATGCTGGAGGCAAAGGGTTAATATAGTAAACCTTTTTGGAAACTGAGATTCCAGAAGCTGAGAAAGGTAGAGGATCAGCTTTGCTAGAGTCTGGCACAGCCTCCAGTTACCCTGTTCTCTCCAACCCTGCCTGACCCGCCTGTCCCCAGATTCTGAATGTAAACACCTGCTTCACAGAAGGGCAGCACCCCCTTGAGAGAGAGCCCACTCCTGGTAGGGTTGTAAATCTTGTCCAAACTGCCTTCCTACCACTGCTGTCTTCCTCCAAGGGCTGGACAGAGTTCCCACCAAAGAAACTGTGATAAGCTGTCATACACACTTGCTTAAACTCACATTACCACTTAAACTCACATATGAGGTATCAAATCCAGGAAACCCTCCCTATCACCTCAAATTCCCATCTGTCCTCCTCCAGGGTGCCAAGCTTCTTAGTACCTTCAAAGATAGAATAAGGAAATGAAAACCAAGCTCAATATGATATACTTAACTATGAGAACACATTTCTTCTTTTATTCCTTAAAATTCTTAAGTATTCCTTTCTAGAACACACAGTTTGGTTTAGTGTCCTAACTTGATTTTGTTATTTCTCAACCTCTTTACTTCTTTCACAGCCCATTTATAAGCCATACTCCAAAAGGATTTTAATTAATAAAAGAAAGTAGCTAATGGAATGCAGTGTGGTATCAGGACCTGTTATCACATACCTCCTTTTGCTATACAAAGCATAATTGGGACATGGAAGTCCTAAACTGTTTCAGTCCATCAGATGAGTTTAAAGTAAGGTATTTTTTCAGTCCAACTAGGCTATTTGTATATTGGTGTTCACACATCATAACAGCAAAGTGGAGACAATTCAAGAGAAAAAATAATAACTTTGAAAGAGCAAAGACTTAGGTAAGTCTAAATTCCACATATCAAAACTGACAAAAAACATTTATGGGCATATGAAGATAAACACATTTCAGCATAAACATATTATATGAATACCTCACACCATTGATGTTACCCATGTGTTAGCAACCAGTTTTAAAGCTACATTCTCTGGACGCATTGTCTACTTTTAGTTCAGTAAAATCAACCTTGTTTTCAAAACCATCAGACTGGGAGCATAATAAACATAGGGTCATTATTTCAAATGTTCACAACTAAAGATGATACTAAATGTGAACACTTTTGAACATCCTATCCTTACCCTGTACTTTATCAACACGTCATAAATAGGAAAGTTTTATCAGACAGTTGTCTAAACTATAAGCAGCATCCGATGGCAGTCAGTTTTCAAGACGGCCACCCGCAATCCCTCCTGACATTCATATCCCTGTGTAATCTCTTCCCACATTGTGTCAGGTGTGGACTATGTGGCCAAAAGAATATGAAAGAAGTGATGATATGCCATTTTTGAGATTAAATTATAAAATATTGTAACTGTCGCGTTAGACACATTCTTGCTTCTCTCTCTCTCTCTCTCTCTCTCTCTCTCTCTCTTTCTTCTTCTTCTTCTTCTTCTTCTTCTTCTTCTTCTTCTTCTTCTTCTTTGGGATGCAGGCTGCCATGTTTTATGAGCAGCCTTATGGAAAGGTCCAAGTGGTGGGGAAACTGAAGGCTCCAGCCAACAGCCAGCAAGGCACTGAGGCCTGATAATATTCACACAAGTGGATTTGGAAGTAGACAAAAGAGATTTGACTGGCACACCCCCACAATACCAAGTCCAAACTTCTGTAACCTATTGGGTGGAGACCATATCTCTATGACCTCATAGAAATGAGAAAAGCCTGTGTATGCTTGAAACCGAGAGGGTCACATGCTGAAGAAATAATCACCTCCCTTGTTCAACCAAAACAAAACAAGTGCACTTAGAGGGCATGAGAAGGGGGTAGATAGCAAACAAGACTATCAATGCTTTTGTTCTGTTTCAGAGTCAAGCTCATCCTGTCCTCTTTATCTAGGAGAGAACCACGAACTGAAGGCCTTCATGTTCGAGGCATATTTACATCATATCGTCCTAAACTTCTTGCAGTAGAATTCTTTGAATATGACTTTGCATTAGCCGTGCATTTTGAGACTATTTCTGATAGGTCAATTAGTGCTTTTTCAGAAACTGTTAACTTATGCAATATGTCAAAGTAAGGAAAGCACTTTTTAACCTACCAAGGGAACAGAATATGAAACATTCAATTTTGAAAGTTCCCAAGATAGAGGTCAATAGCTGCGAATTCACTGATATTTTTGGTCCTGATTGTAAAGACAAGAAGTCAATCTTTCAAAGACAAAACTGTGGAGAGAAGCAGAGTAGGTTTCAAGTGACTATGAATATTTTAAGACACTCTTTTTTTTTTCTTTATATTTTTCTCTTTTCCAAACTGGACTCTCATTTGTGACTTTCTCTGCTATCATATTCTGGAGGGAATAGACTATGGCTAGTTCATGTCTGAATGCCCCTCTCGGGGTGTATCACAGCACAGGGGCACAGACACAACAAATGACTTGTTTTAACCTAGTCCTTTCTTCTCTAGCAAAACCTAATGAGATTTTATGCACTAGAACAATACACGGTAAAATAAAATGTGCCTAACATTTAAGAAAGCAAGAGAAGTAATACATAGGAGCATTGGCACATTATAATATCCTTCTAATGAAATCTTGATGAAATATACTCAGTGTGCTACAGGAGAACAAGAGCTGATGTGTAACCAGCAAGCTTTATACCCAACAAACATATACAGTCTTTTATTCCTACCAATCTGCCAGAACAAGGCAGGGTGGTTTTTTTTTCCCCGAGTCTCTATGAATTACCAACCTGTACATTTTATGCAAGTGAAATAAGAAAAGTGCTATATGTTTTTGTATGTAATGTTGGGTAATAATGAGTAATTCTCCCCATATTATGTTTCCACTGAAAATACTTTTCCATGAAGAATTAATTGCTACCCAAGAATCCTGGAATTTGTCTCATAAAAAACATACAGAAATCCACTCAGTCTTTCAGGAGTCCATATATGTCATGAATTTCTCATTTCAGGGAACCAGGAAATAGAACTCTATTTACAAAGTTAAAATAGGAGCTACAATAAATAATTACTACCAGAAATCTAAAAATAAATTTCACTCCTAATTGCTATAAAAATAATACAGGGAAATGCTGGCGCTCTCTTTTCCAGTACTTCCTGGCTATGCAAATGTCAAAGTGTCATTTGGCAACAGTTGGACAAACAACGGAGTCTTGTGTCAACCAAGACAAACCAACTGGCAATCCTTGCCATGCTTTCAGCAGAGGGAGGTGATCTAAGGTCCTTTATGAACAAGATCATGATTTGCATCTTACCCCCACCCTTTCATTTCTTTTTTTTTCTTTCTATCTTTCTTTTCTCTTTTTCCCCCCAAAAGTCACTTGTTAATTTTCCATTAGATTGAATCAAGAAGAAACATTCTCGAGTATTGAATAAGCATCTGGTCATAACGCAAAACAACTGTGCCGGTGAATCAGCACCTTTCTAAAATTGAGTTTGACCAATGAAGCAGGCAGTGGGGAAGAACGTTTTTGTTCAACAACATCTGTCACTAAACGAGATATTTCCAATTGCTCTAAAGTTCCCATCTCCTAAATAGTTCCCATATCACTAATAAGTTCAATCTGACTTTGCTAAAATAATACTCTTCCGTGGAATTAGACACCAGTATATAATGCCCAGCAGAATGGACAACCTGGGTTTGAACCTCACTATACCGCGTATTTGCTACATATCCCGGGGCAACTAACTTAATCTAATTTCAGTGATGATTTAAAAAAAGAATAGAATCTGTCTCTTAAGGTAGCTCTGAGAATTAAGAGAGGCAATGAGTACACAGATGCTTGGCACAGTGCCCAGCATAAAGGAAGTGCTCAGTAAGTGCTGGTGCTCATTATGAGAGTCATTGTTTTTCAGTCTTATGTCTGCCATTAGTGTTATTACTATGACAAAACTATAATTCTGATTTCCTAAAATGCACGCCCACTGGCAGAGTCACACGAAAAAATTTAACTATTGTCCATGTAGTAAAGGATATTATTATTAAAAGCACATCTATTAAACCACCACGTGTACAGGGCTATAAGTACAGAAGAGGTAGGACATGGGCTTTTTTTTTTTTTTTTTTTTTGCGGTACCGGGGATTGAACGCAGGGGCGTTCTACCTCCGCGCTACACCCCCGGCCCTATTTTTTTATCCTTTATTTTGAAACCGGGTCTCACAAAGTTGCAGAGGGCCTCACTAAGTAGAGAGAGAGAGACACAGGGAAAGAGAGAGAGAGAGAGAGCTGAGGCTGGCCGCGAACCTGAATCCTCCGGTCTCCGCCT
>PVJS01037160.1:0-20071 GCA_004027185.1 Glis glis
CCTGAGTTGAATGATAGGAATCCTTGAAAAAATAAAATAGTCAAATAATGAAAGAAATTATATCCTGTGGAAATGAATTATTTTCACTGAAGTTTCCTTGGATATTCTGGGAAGGAGTCCTGAAATAGATGAGAGGATGAAGCGACCTGTGTCTCAAGTGGAAATGTGTATGCAGCTGAGGAAGAGAAGAGAAATGAATGTGCATCACCAGAAATGACAACAGCCAAACGAAGAGAGCAGTCAATAGCACAAGGAAAATAATGACGGGCTAAAATATGAGCCTTTAGTGGTCAGGTATTCTAATGTTTTGAGACAAGATGAAAATTGAAATCTTGTCTAAATCAACTGAGTTTTAAATGTTAGCATTTAATTAAGTTTAAAAATCACATTGCGAGTTTTAGTAACAGATGTTAGTACAATTGAACCAAAAGTTTAAATGTTATATGTGTGTACACATACAAATAATACAATCTACTTTGTGATTTTACAGTGCTTGAGTTCTATAAGGGACCACAAAATCAAATAGTGATCTTTGGTAAAAATGTTCTAAAATGGAATGCATTAGATATGGGTCTAGTCAATCATACATTTAATTGCATTCATGTCATTAGCAATGTTGCATAGCTACTTTTTTATTCAGGAAGGAGAAAAATTAGAGCAATAATAGAGGTATATAAAATAATGAAGTTCAGGGAACAAAATACTTGTTTCATTTGTAATTTGCAAAACTGACTAAGTAAAATGACACACTAAAAATACTACATGCTTAATGTGGATAACATAATATTCAATTTTATTTCATACATGGACATGGAAGAGCCAAAATTATGAGACTGAGTAAAAAAGAATGAGGTAATATGATTTCTAATCAATTCCACCATTTTCCTCGAGATAAAACTCAAGGTTGATGATAACGTCCTATATTATCTGGTCCTTGCTTATCTCTCTAGTCTCATATCTTGCTAAACTAAACAATCAGAATATTATCTATTATCAATTAATTGCTGCCTCCATTAAAAAAATGTGACCACATTTGTTCTTGCTTCTGCGACTTTGTATTTGTAGGCTCTTCAGTTTGATCCCTCTGTAGAAGTGTTGCTCACAATGTTCTCTATCTCTTTTGGGGCAAATATTTTACATTTCTGCTACATTATTTTCAAGATCAGTCATTTTACTGACTATTGTCGAAAAATATCAGTAAAAATGGCTGTAGGAGCTAAAGTGGTATCTGTCATTTTCATGTTTTCTTTTAACTATATATCTGATTTTGGAAGTGCATTTTGAGATGGAGTATTTACCTGCTATGGCTTCTGAGACATGAGGACAAGGATAACTCCTTGGGAAACCCTCTGTGGGCATACAGTGTAAGCAATAAAACAATTCTCTTATTTTAAATCACTGAGATTCTCAGACTATGCATTTTTTAAAAAAATTACTATCTTGGCCTGGCGTGGTCGTGCACCCTTTTAATCCCAGTACTTGGGAGGCTGAGACCAGAGGATCCTGGTTCACGACCAGCATCAGCTACTTAGTGAGGCCCTTTGCAACCTAGTGAGACCCTGTTTCAAACTAAAGAATAAATATAGGGCTGGGGGTGTAGCTTGGAGGTAGAATGCCCCTGGGTTCAATCCCCCGTACCGCAAAAACAAAAAAATTACTATAGCAACACAATCTATCCTGAATCATTCTCTTTCTTTATCCATATATTGCATCCATAATTTCTCTGACTCATTACTGTTCATTCTTTAGGTTTGCGTTTAGATGACACCTGCTCATCGAAGCCCCCAGCACTCCTGTTCCCAGGTAAGTTGCATCCTATATATTTCCAACCTATCTTATTTATAATTAGATCTACAATGTCAGGCAGACTGCCTGTTAATACATACATGACAATAGATAAATATTAGTGGAATGCAGTACTAATGACAACTTAAATGATAGAAACATTATAAATCCTTTTATATGATCAAATTCTTCATGGCCTCATGGCCATAAAATAGTCAGAGAAATGAGAAAAGAGATAAGGAGGTACAGAATTATGATGGGAAAGCATTATGTCATAGTTTGGATCCAAAGTGTCCCTACAAAGCTCCTGTGTTGAAGGCATGTCCCCAGTACAGCAGGGTTCTGAGTGGGGCATTGCTGGAGGAGGCAGGTCACTGGGGTCTGGTCTTGGGAACTCTATCTGTCTGGGACCCCTTCCCCTCCTCTCCCTTTCTTTCTGCTTTTGGCTGTCCTGATGTGAGAACTCTGTCCCTCCACCACACACCTGGTCATTGCTAAGGCTGCAGTTTTTGCCTCCAAGCCAGCCCTGTAGACTGACACCTCTGAAATCATGAGCCCCAGTAGACCTTTCCTCCTCTAAGTTGTTCTTTTCCCGTATTTTGGTCACCACAACCAGAAAGCTGACTAAAATGCATTATCTGTGGTTGTTTCAAATCTTTTATTGTCCTTTTGTTTCCAGGCATTTGCCACAAAATTAATAGCTAGCAATTTTGTCTGGAGGTCACCGGATATCGGAGACATACAGGGTGCACATGGTGGGGGCCTAGAGGAGTCAAAATGTTCCTGAGTACATACCGCCTCGCTGCAGAATCCACTTCAGGATTCTTTTCTCCTTTCAAATGAGCAAATGGCAAAAGGATTTTCAGTGATATTTTCCTGCATTCATAATTGAGCTCTTCACAATCTGCTGTATGACAGGGGACTGCTTGTTAAAACTCTTAGGTTACTGAGACTTGAACATTAATAGTGGAACACGAGATAGAGGTACACATAATAATGAATGTATGTGTGGGATATGCTGTGATTTGAGTTGGGGAAGACAGGCAGCCATGAAGTGGATAAGTACTTAGCATATTTGTAATTGTATTCATTTAGCACAAACAATTCAATATTAGCCAATGGACTATCAAATTACCTAGTAACAGACACCTGTATGTATACACATCTATTTTAGTTATTGATGTCAAAATATCACTTTGGAAACTAACTAGAAAATTGAACTCAGTAAAAATAAATTTTAATGAAACTGATTTGGGTTTCAGGAAAATCCTAGCAAAATGTCCCTGAATATATCCATGATTAATTTTTTTTCCATTAGGAATTGTTCAGCCAGGCATGGTGGCATATGCCTGTAATCTAGCACTTGGGAGGCTAAAACAGGAGGATCACCGGTTCAAGGTAATTCTCAGCACCTTATCGAGGCCGTCCGCAACTTAGTGAAACTCTGTTTCAAAATAAAAATAAAATAGGGCTTGGAATGTAGCTGGGAGTTAGAATATCCCTGAGTTCAATCACCAGTAGAGGAAGAAAAAAAATAGTGCCTAAGTCATAATAAAAGAAATCAAATTAATACAAATAAATGCAGGTTTAAGCTTTGGAATTAAAACTTAGAAGATATTCTTTGTTACATATTGTATTTTAAAGGTGGGAACATTTTCAGGCAGCTGAAGAGCCTTGAGATTTGACTGGATAGGAGGTGAAAAACTTCTATCATTTTTCCCCTCTCAAAAATCAATAATCAGAGTTTCAATCTTCTTTAAGGGAATCTGAATTCTTTTTCTGTCTATCCAAAGAAATAAACTTCCTGTGGTCTCTGTCATATGATTTACAGGTTGTTGGCCTGAGACATTGGGGCAGAAAGTCAATAATCTCTTTTGAAAATCCTGCTGAGACTGGGGATCATCTAATACAAGGCGTGCAATCAGAATCAATCCACTATTTAGGGGCAATGTTCCTTTCCCTTGCCAGAGCCACCACCTGGGATAATTTCCCTAGAGCTTCTGATGGTTTGTCATCAGAGCTCACTAGAGGATAAGGAATAAGACTTTAAGCCTATGAGGAATGGTTGGTATGTGATGTTTCAATTGTCTTGTTTCAGCATAAGAAAAAGGGTGAGACAGAAACCTGTGTCAGATGAAAGCTAAGAAGAAATAGAGTAAGTCATTAATGAATAACAACTGATGTTCCTTAAGTACTCTTTCTTGTTAACAAAGGCTTCCTTTTTGAGGTTGTTAATGTATTGTCACTGTTATTATTTGATTCTCCCATGAAATAATTATACACAAGATTGATGAAAAATAAACAAACTGACATATCAAGAAAAAGTTTAAAGGTCTCTAAACCATTGTATATTATGGATTCATTAATGTAATTTGCAAAAGTGCTTTTCTAATCTTTTAAACTGTTGTTATAAATATAGTTACAAAGAAATTGGGCTTTTGTTTCTCTTTCTATAAGAGTACAAAAAGAAGCAAAACAGGGCATATATATCTCTTGTACTCACTACAATAACGCTAAGAATTTACTGTGTCACACTGTTGACAATAATGTAATTGTTGCATTCATCAAAGTGATCATGAATCATAAATAAAAAGCTTATTTTTAAAAGTACCTTTTAAACATGTTTTAAAAAGAGAAAATAATATGCTTAAGTGAATTCTGAAGAAAAATTAAATATAAGCAACTATAATTTTTATAGCTTATACAGCACCATATATGATTGCAAAGGCTTGATTCAACATTTAAATATTAACTTTTAAAATCTTGTGAGCACTTATAATCCATCTATTGTTTTAACAAATGAGATATTTGTGAAAACATAATTGAAAGTACAACTTAAATCGTTTTGTAAGGTGTCATCCCTGTGCATTGAACAGATATTATATTTAACACCTAAAAACTATTTTGGGATTTTATTAATTTTAACAATAATCGTGTTTAATAAAGTTTGCTGTTAAATATTCTGAAGAAATACTATATGTTGACTGGATGAGGAATCTGAATCTAACAATAGGTTGTTAAAGCAATTTTTTATTACACATCACATAATACGTATTTTGGGGTAATAGAATTATCTTTATTTTATACAAAACTAATAAATATTACAAGACACTTAAATTCCTTAAGAGTCAATTACCCTAAACCCATGATATTTGCATTAAAATTTAATATTTTTCTTATTATAGAGGCTAAGAATGCCTGATTTTAGATTTCCTGAGCATTTAGGTTAAAATCCTATTTTTTGAACTTACTAGGTCATTGGCTCTCAAACTTTCGTGTACATTAATATTAGCTGGGTAATTTGGTGAAAATTTAGACTGTTGTATCTCACGACCTCTGAGAATCTTGGCCAGCAAGTCAGGAGCAGCTGGTAATAAATCAACATTTAAACTTTATTCACTAGAATCAGTAGATTCACAAGGATTATGATGCAGAAGTCAATAGTTTGAGAAAAGCTGTCTGCTGTGTCACTTTTGTGACAGTTTATCATTTATAAAATGCAAATAAAACTAGAGCCTATCTCAAGTTTTGCTTTAACCATGGGACAACATCTAAGATGAACACAGAAATCCTTTCACAAAGCACTAGTCATTTTTATCTATTGTCATTCTGATCGTGATAATTTTGATTGATATGTGGTGGTACAATTGACAGAGGGAATCTTCCCCTATATTTTTAGAGAATGATCAACATACTGGTGAAAGGGCTTTACAGAAAGCTGCATCCCCAGGGCAGGATCTGATTTTTGTTTGGGCAAGAAGTTGGCAAAAACACTGTGGACCATGTTTGAGCAGGATGGGGGTGAGGAACTTTGGACATATGATAGAAATGAGTGTATGAATTAGTACAAAGGAATCCTTTAAATGTGTATGGTCTACCATAATCTCTCATTCTTTTGCTGATGCCACAAACTAAGTTCCTTTATAGTCCTTTACCCTCATACCCACCTGCCAAAATTCCAGTGTAAGAAGGAATCAACTTTTTGCCATCTAAATGTCCATATAAACACTTCTAGAAAAAGAAATAAAATTGTATAATATTGGCACTACTTTAAGAGTAATTACATTCACATATTAGTCAAAATTATTAGTAGCTATTGATCCCAAAACTGTAAATAAGCTTGATTATGGGAGATGATTTATTTAAAGTTTTCTAAATCAAAAAGAAAATCAAAGATTTAGAGATGCTCTGACAATCTTGTGAAATATCTCTTTTGGTACATTTTTTCATTCATTCATGTGGGGGACATGGTCACTGCTAGATCTGAGACACAAATTTAAGCTGGAAGACACAAGAAGCAAAAAAGAATTTCCCCAAAATAACTCCTTTGTTAAAACCATCTCAAGGAAGAAATACAGTTGCTTTGAATTATAGTATTTAACAGTCCACACAGTGGCTTAATGACTATTATTTCTATTATAATAAATAAAGGCCTGCTTTTCTAAACCTGTATTATAGTCACCTACTTATTTTCCTATACTAAATATACTATAAACTCTACCAAGAAAAGACTTGTTCACCATTGCAATTCCCAAGCCTAAAACACTGCCTGACAAATAGTAAGCAATGCATAACTATGAAGTGAATGAATGGGTTAATAAGTTCTAAACATTCTTCAGTTACTAACCTGATGAATTTGCATTTCTGCTAATAAATTTACACTTCTGATAAATTTCTACTACAGTATAAAAACTTGTCATCACAAAATGGACTGGTTGTATTTTTTTTGCTTCTTGCACTTCCTCCTCCCTGACACAATTTAACAATTTCCTTAAATGTCAAGATTACAGTAGCATTAAGTCTGTAACCTCATTATCCATTTAAATTCTCAAAACTAAGCATATGCATTGTTGCCATAAAAGAGCTGCTATGTGTCTGAGGAAGCATTTGTTAAGTAAAAGGTTATATGCACATGGAATAAAATGACTCAAGCATAAAGTGAAGGTGGGAGCAAAATGTACTGTGACCTATGCTTTTTTAAAGTTCACCAAAGCCAGATGAGATCAAGATATTCCATTTGACATTTCTCTTTCATTTGCCATTAGGATTTTTTTTTTTACAAGAATCTTAGAGAGAAATAGCATATGGGAGAAAATGCAAGTATGCAATAAGAATGTGTTACTTGCCAGTTGAAATTATAATTCATCTTTGACTTTTTATCAGGAATAAAAAGTGGCCTTCAACAGAAGAATCTCTAATAACTTTAGAATAGAATAAACAAAGTAGTAGACAAAAGATAGAGAAAAAGTTTTTAGTTTCTACAGTAAAATAATGAATTAGAAATTCAAGGAAAAGAAAAATGTTTTTTGCACCATGGAAAAAATAAACCAATATTTTCTTATTGGAATCTATCAACACTGCCAAAAACTAAGTTGTATCCATATATTCAAAACAAAAGAAACAAAATTAATTAAATGTCTACTGTATGAGTATGCAGACATGCTTTTCTTCTAAATATCTGAAAGTATGTACTATGTGTGAGAATGCATACTTACATATAAGAGTAAATTTTGTTAAAATAACATTGTGAGCCAGTACTTGGGAAGCTGAGATCAGAGGATCTAGGTTCGCAGCCAGCCTCAGCTACTTAGTGAGGCCCTCCTGAACTTAGTAAGACCCCGTTTCAAAATAAAGAATAAAAAATCGTGCTGGGGGTGTATCTCGGAGGTAGAATGCCCCTGGGTTCAATCTCCAGTACCACACACACAAAAAATAACATTGTGAAAATCAGTATGAAGTTTCCTCAAAAGACTAAGAATGGAACCACCATATGACTCAGCTATACCACTCCTTGGTATCTTTCCAAAAGAATTAAAATCAGCATACTATACTGATGCGTGCATACCCAAGTTTGTAGCAGCACAATTCACAATAGCCAAGATATGGAACCAGCCTAGCTGTCCATGGCCAATTGAATAGGTAAACAAAGTGTGATATATACACACAATGGTGTTTTATGCATCCGTAAAGAAAACAAAATTATGTCATTTGCAGGAAAAAGGATGGAACTACAGAACACCATGCTAAGTGAGATAAGTTAGACTCAGAAAATTGAGAGCTACATGTTTCTCTCATATGTGAAAGCTAGAGAGAAAAAAAATGTATTTCATGAAAATAAAAGAGAGAACAGTAGGGTAGAGGATGGGTATTAGTGAGAGAAGGAGGAAGAAAGTTTGTAAGGGAGAATGAAATATAACCAATTATACTATGTGCAGGTCTGAATATATCACAATGAAGCCTACTATTAGGTAAAACTGTAATTCTTCTTTATATACTTTTATTTGTGCATTGTAAAAACACATCATAATGAAGTCATTTAATAAAATATTTAAAAATTAGTACATTTACAGAAGTAAAACATATGTGCTCAAATGAAAGCTACAAAAATGTGTGAATTTGAATAATAGTCATGCTGGTCCAAGAACTACTCTACCCATTATTTTTATCAAAAACTGAACAAAAACTTTTTATAGGTAATATAAGAACCATTTAATTTTTCTTTGCTTTTGACAGCAACATTTACTTTTAATTTCTCTTTCATGATAGTACTATATTGCCCTATTCCATAATTATAGACTTTATTCACTGTAATTGTCAGTAGTGGTTGAGTGGCTACCAAAATAACTTATCTTTGTTAATTTATGATGGTCATGAGTTAGCCAACTTAAAAATGTAAAAGTTAAAATGCTCAACTCTTTTGCAGAGATGTTGATTCTCCTCAATGCTTTAGAAAAACCACTCTGAAAGTATTTAATAGCATCCTACCTCTCCCTATACTCATCAATTTAATTCATTCAAAGCCTATCCATAATACTCACGAAAGTCATTGGTCTTCTGACAATCTTTGTGGGTTTGTAGAGTTTGATTAATCATTCTACTTTGAATTTCCAGAATTAACAATGAGTTTGATCCCTTCTAATCAATGATCTATGGCAGCTATAAAAGTGAGTGATCTGATCCCCAATAAGAGAGCCAAAGGGAGCTCTCAACCTGTCATTCATTCACTGTCCATCCAAAGGTATATTTTACTCAATCATCTCTTAAGACCATGAAGTTGGATTTGAGGTGCTATTGAAATTTCATGAATGATACTATTTTTGGATTATTGTTGAAGTAGTATATTTTTATTTAGAAAGGAGCTTCCAGTGTGGCACCAAAAGCAAAGAAGGAAGACCCTCCTAAAACCTAAGCCAATGCAAAGAAAGGATCTTAAGGCTGAGAAAACAGTGCTGAAAGGTGTGCACAGTCATAAAAAGAAGACATGCGTGCCACCCACACCTGGAAGCCAAAGGCCCTGTAGCACTGGAGGCAGTCCAAGTACCCTTAAAAAAGCACCCCCAAGAGAAAGAAGCTTGAGCACTATACAATTATCACTTCCCTCTGACCACTGAGTGGGCCATGAAGATAGAAGATAGCACACACTTTGTTCTTTGTATATGTTGAGGCCAAAAACTCACTGATTCAAATAGGCTGTGTATAAACTCTAAGACACTGATGTGTCCAAAGTCAATACCCTGGTGAAATCTGACAAAAAGGAAGCATGTGTTGACTGGCTCCTGACTGTGATGCTTTAGATGTTGTCAACGAAATTGGGAGCATATAAACTATGTCCAGCTGGCTAATTCTAAATATGCATTTTTTACCATTAAAATATAAGAAATTTGAATAATGCTATACTTATATGTAATTATAAGTGCATATTAAACAATAATATTAAACATTTTGAGATGTGATTTGGTGACATTAAAAGTGATGTAGGAAGTCATGGGAAGATAATGAAAATTCACTAATAACCTCTTTATTCTCCTGCACATTCTGCTCCTTCTGAGCCATATTTCTATATATCACTACTCTTGTTTGTGTGTAGACATTAGGATGAAGAGAATTTGTCAGATTCAGCAGAAATGTAAGAGAAATAATCAGCAGGGATAAGTATTGGATTGAATTTGGGATGAGGAGATAAAGATGTCATAGAATCTCCTAAGTTTAGTTCTGGCACAAATGTAGAGGTGGTGACGCCTCTTCATCAGACACTGAACATGGGAAGAAAACTACTTGAATGCAGATCATGAGCTCAATACTGGCTATTTTTTTGTGTGATTGAGACATAAAAGTGAAAATGTTGAATAAACAAGAAGAGGTTAAGTTCCTCAAATTCACCTACTAGATCTTCTTGTTTGAGATATTTAACAAATTTTAATATAAATTTTGCCTCATGTAAAGAGACAAAATTAATTTTTCATGTCACAAGGCTATGGGAAAAGAATGGTAAAAATATACCTTGGATCTGCCATGTAATTAATTACATTCTCTTATGACATTGAACATTGCCTTTTGTCACAATTTTCAACTTAAAAAAATCACAGATACAGTCTTTGAAACTATGAAAAACAAAATGCTAACATGTCAGATTTTTGAAGTTAGTATACACTGTAAAAACCTATTTTCTATTACTTTCAATACTCATCTATTTTATTGTAAAATTTAGATAAGAAAGCTCTGACTGAGAGTCTTCACATTATTAAATCAGGTAAGTCTAACTGGGCATGATGGTGCATAACTATACTCCCAGTACTTGGGAGGCTGAGACAAGAAGACTGCAAATTTGAGGCCAGTCTTGGCAACTTAGCAACACCCTATTTCAAAATAAAAAAATAAAAATGGCTGAGGGGTGTAGCTTGGAGATAGAATGCCCCTGGGTTCAATCTCCACTTCCACAAAAAACAAAAAAAGCAAAATGAAAGAACCAAACAATAAGTAAGTCAATTTTGTTAAACTTCAAAGCAAGGAAAAAAATCTCTCTCTCTCCTTTCTCTCTCTCTCTCTCTCTCTCTCTCTCTCTCTCTCTCTCACACACACACACGCACACACCAACACACACACACACACACACACACGTATATATCTGGAAGTCCTGTGTTTCAGATTTCCCTCATATTTCTTTCTACTCCTTATAATGAAGTGAACTAATCCACTGCCTGTAACACTAAAACACTAACATTATACATTTTAACAGCATTCAGAAGAAATACAGTAGACATGTCACCCAGACAGGATATTTATCTTTTCCTAAACCTGAAAGCATTTATTTAGATATTTTACAATTAAAGAACTTTATAAAAGTTTTAGAATGTACTCAATGTTATAAATTACATAGACCATTAAGCATTATCAAGATCTGGTAAAGTGCTAATTAATGGCTCTGTCAATTTACTTTGCTTTTTCTTGAGAGTTTATTCTTTCATGATAGTAACACAACCTGAATATTATAAAATATTTGCTGTTTAGTTTTTTGTTCTTGGCAACTCAGAAGCATTTTCATCTGTTTGAAAAAAAAATGAGATCAAAAGCAAATGCTATCAGATCATAACAACTACCACATCCTAAAATTATCCTTAAAGGGAAAACTATTAGTCACATTGTAACAATATTGGTGGATTGATTAAACCTAAAATAATTTGGGAAGCTATAATGCTCTAAAATTATTTCCATCAACTAGATATGGGCTGCATATAATAAAAGTGAAGTAAATGTTATTTCTGTTGAGTTATTGCAACATATGAATATTACATAAAGCCTTTTAATTGTATTTCCTAAATATATGTTTTTCATTATATTTCACTTTAAAATGCTAATTTCTCTTTTCTTTTTTTCGTTTTTTGTGGTATTGGTAATTGAACCCAGGATCATTCTACCTCTGAGCCATGCCCCCAGCTCTATTTTATTTTTTCATTTTGAAACGGGATCTTGCTAGGTTGCTGAGTCTTACTAAATTTCTGAAGCTTTCCATGAACCTGTGATCCTCCTGTCTCAGTTTCCCTAGTAGTGGTATTATATATAGGTGTGTGTCACCACACCCAGTCTAATTTTCCTTAAAAATGGCATTTGAAAATATTTTTCCATTACTTATCCATTTATTGCCTATATATTTACAAAGAACCTACTATATGTTAGATTCTCTTGTTAATTATTGGGATAGGAAACTTAACAAAATGTGTATAGTCCGGGGCTCATAGGACTTTTAATCTACAAAAGGATATGAGAACTACACAAAGTAATACAACAAAATAATATAAAAGTAAAGGTTGATAAACATGATTGGAAAGCACAGGTTGCTACGGAGGCTTTACTGAATGAGCTGCTAAGATAGTCTAGGGGATTAAGAGAGGGTAGAAATAATTACAACTTCTGGATATTCATGACCTAGTAGACCAATGGGGTGTCTCTCATGTTAATTGTTTCCTTTAGTTTTTGTTGTTGTTCCCAGTATTTTATCTATATAATTGATTATCAATTGCGTCTTGGTATTAGATATTATAAGATATTCTAAGTATCAACCTTGCCATTCATTGCATTCTGGGAACATCTATAATTGCTGGCACCTTCATTTCTTTGCCCAAAGAGTCCCTCTGTATTTTGGAGCTCTCTTTATCCACTATTGTAGTAAACTATAAGTACCAAGGCATTAGCATCCTGGGATGCAGGTCTCCATCGATGGGAGATGGAAGTCTTTGTATCCTCAGCTTCCTTGCCCTCAGGGAAGATCACTCTGAGTCAGATGTTCTACAGTGATGCCAGAGTTCCTCATCAGGATTCAGGTTTTATTATCCACAGTAGCAACTCTCTGCACAATGAGCATTTCATTATCTGTCTTCTTCATGTCTCATTCCCACATCCTCCTATGGGTAATTCTTTAAATGCCCTCCCAAATAAACTATGCTTAGATTTTGTTCTAGCTCTGCTAAAAGAAATGTTTCTGTGTTGTTGGTTTGGATATTAAATATTAGTCTGGGGCACTTTGAACATATTCAATGTATATATCAGTAATAAAATGGTGATAAAAAGTGATAAAAATGCTGTATGAAGGAAGACTTACATGATCAGCTGATTAATATTCCTACTAGTTCAAACATAGTAAATATATGTAAAATATATAAAATAATATAGGTAATAAAATGTGAATATAAATAAGATTTATTTTATAGACTAAAGTAAGAACTAAAGTGATAGATTAATGAAGGCAGTTATGCCTTTTTTCACTAAATTCCCAGCACTTAACATGAGAATGCTATTTAATAGAATTAAAAGGTATTGTGTAAATTAACATCTTAATGTCAAATATTAGATAGTTATGGAAGTTTTCTCTGAAGACAGGATAATATTGCAAGATTTGAGACCATGTTATTGCCATTTTTATTTTTTTTTTCCCTAAGAAAATGTGTTGTTCATCTATGTTAGAAAGCACATCCCTTCAGCAACATCAGGGGTCTCATACTAGTAAAGGATCTACTTGAATATAGCATAGGGATCTGATGTTGAATGATTATCAAATTAAAGGCAATTGAGATTTATAACACCTGTAAGACATCATAAGCCAAAATAGAAGATACATAGGCAGAACCCATGCTGTTTCCTGTGGTGCAGTAGTAGTTAGTGTAGCAAAAAGGTTACTGCCATTCATTTAAACAAAATGCGTTTTTATGTACCTTCACTGTCAGACAAGATGCAGTTGAGCAATGCTTTTGTCAAACATTATAAAGAGCATGAGTGATGGGGGTGGGGGTTGAGACAAGGAGAGAGAAAAAAGCTATTTCACCTATTGATAGCCAGTCCAAGAGAAAAGCTATTCTCTCTAGTATAGTATCAAGTGACTTTTAAAATGACCTCAGCACTCTTTTCTCAAAGAAAATCTTTCTAGGTGGGCAATTCAAACATTTATTATCATCTCAATGGGGAACAAAAAGACAAAAAATATATTAGAGCTTTCTTGCAATGTGATATTTTGCTAGCCTCAGCACAAAGAGAATTAGAATTCCTATATTATTGAGTAGGACCTTCCAAAAGTATAGCTAATTCCAGGAGCTTATGAATAAATAAAACTTTGCCTCTAGCCTCCTAGAATGATATAAAGAATTAAATAGATCTGGAGTGTAATCTTTAATATTTTTATTTATACTTATAAAGAAATATATTATTGAAAATAACTCCTTGGTTTATATTTTGGAGCAATAATTATAATAATTAAGTTACTACAGCCTAGATTTTTTAATAACTACCTTTATTCAGTCAGTAATCAGCATTCCCACGGATGTAATTTAAAAAATACTTGACCATCACAATTTAGAGGAAGAAAAATGTATTTGCTCACAGTTCTGGAGATTTCAGTGGTTTAGTCCATGTTAGGCCAGGTTACATCTGTGGAGCTCAGTGTGTGGCTGAGGGAGGGAGGGAGGGAGAAAGAGAGAGAGAGAGTGAAAGAGAGAGGGAGAGACAGAATGAGCGAGTGTGCACACACAAAGGCTCTGCTCTCACATCAAGGAGGCCAGAAGCAAGAGAGAGTGCAAGGGGAAGAGGGACCTTATATAATCTCCAAGGCCACACCCCCAGTGATGACTCCTGAACAACCAAGCCCTGCCTTGAACATGGCTATCTTGTCTTCATGAGGTCTAGGAGAATATTTTAAATCTAAACCACAACAACCTTATATGAGAATGAAAAATTGTCATGTTATTTACATTTGTTGCATCTAGGTGTTCTCATAACTATCTAATAAAAAATAGTATTACTATTTCCATTATAAAAATAAGAATAAACAAGTCTTAGAGTGGCTAAGAAATTTTCCCAAGGCCAAATGACTAGGGAAAATTATTATTACAAAATTTTAATGAGAAAAAATAGAAGACAAGCAAAATGTGTTAGAATTATTTGGGCTTATACAAATATTTTAGGGCTGGAATGTAGCTCAGTGGCAAAGCACTTCCCTTGCATGTACAATGCCCCGGGTTTGGACCCCAGGACTACAAGAGAAAAAAATCAAGCTTATAAAAATATTTTAAAATTGAACTTGTTTTACTTTTATAATATGTAAGAAATGAAACCGTATTTGAGTAAGTTTTCATATCATATGCAAAATTACTTCTGTTCATTCACCTGTGGCACATAAAAAATTTGAGTGATAGAGCATTGTGTGTGTGTGTGTGTGTGTGATTAACCAAAAGGCAAAAAATCTTTACTTATGAAGAGCAGAGAGAAAAAAATATTTATTTCTGTGCTGGTATTGAACCAGGAGACCTGTGGGCTTCAAGAGAAGAATGCCGCCGGGTGTGGTGGCGCACGCTTTGTAATCCCAGTACTTTGGGAGGCGGAGACTGGAGGATCCGGGTTCGTGGCCAGCCTCAGCTCTCTCTCTCTCTTTCTCTCTACTTAGTGAGGCCCTCTGCAACTTTGTGAGACCCGGTTTCAAAATAAAGTATAAAAAATAGGGCCTGGGGTGTAGCGCGGAGGTAGAACGTCCCTGTGTTCAATCCCCAGTACCACAAAAAAAAAAAAAAGAGAAGAATGCCTCATTGCATGCTTTTTTAATTCCAGAAAGCCAACATAAAATCCTTTTTACTTCAAATTTTATACCTCAACTTTTTTCACTGGGCTCATGTGAGGGACTAAAGTAATTAAAACATAATAACCTTCATCTTGTTTTAAACAATAATAAAAATGAACATATTTTTCTCATGTTTATTTGGTCCATGAATTTCAGAATATTTGGTAAAAAATAGGTATAGGCATATGGAAGAAGAAATCTAAAACATAATCTTGTTTTCTACAATGTTAAAGGTGATAAGGTCAGGTGATACCTTTCCAGGATCTGATTCTTAATACGAAGATTGTCTTGATTGGTGATGTCACAGGTCTGCCTACATGAATGTTTATTTCTGAATAAGATAGAATTGGAAGTACATTTGATTAGTAGAGGTCTTCAGGGATTGGGAAACCCAAGATTATATTGGCCAATGCATTTAATAATTATAAAATTATTCATAACTGATGTGAATTTTTTTAAGCTTATCTGGCCTATAAGGTTAATTAATTTCCCTACTATTCTTTCTACTAATTAAAATAAGGTATAAGAATCATAGTCAGGAACATTGAATATTACTTAGAAGTAAATAACATGATGAAAGAATGGTAGCAGTAGAAAACTTGAGAGGATATCCTATCTGGAGACTCAAAAAAAGAATAATGAGTTAAAATAGGAATGGATTAAGAAAATACAGAGCTAATTTGGAAGAGGGTACTATTATGCAGGTTAAAGTAAAGTTTATCTTATGGAACTAAACAGTGCTCCATAAATGGACAACACTTTGCTTTGTAGAAAGTGAAAAATATGATATATTATGAGAAAAAAATAATCATTGCTTTAAGATCTAACATTGACCGTGGACAAGGATACTGAGTATCATCTGCTGAGTACCATAAATTCAACATGGATAATTTTTAAAGATTTTCGAGAAATGATATATGATCTTTGGGCTTGGAATTCTCAGGACAAATAATACTATCACAAATTATTCTCAATGGAAATGAAATACATGTATATAAAGAGATCAATGTTGTGTTAATGAAGCTCAGGCAAGATCATATTTTAAAGGAGCATCAGTAATTTGAAGAAGAGTCACCTAAGAGGAAGCAGGCATGAAAGTATAACAGGAGTCTATAGGAAGAGTTTCAGTTCTATTGAGTTCTTAAATTATTTGCACTTAGAAAAAAATGAAAGATTAAAAAAAAAGCAAAATGTTGAATAAGGAACAATATTAAAAGACACAATGCCTAAAGAAAATTAACGTGAAAAAAGAAAGAGGAGATGGTAATACAAATGTGACTACTATAAGTTAAAAGGAGCCTCCTAACTTGAGGACATGTAATTTTGGTATTCAGAAAATTTATATTTAAGACCTTAGAAAGGTATAAAATGTTTCAGTTTTATATTAGAGTTGGAAGTTAAATGGCTCAAATTATAAACTAGAGATCATAGAATAGAGCAATTAATAAGCATTGCAGGTGTATAAGCTAATTATATTGAATCCCACTGTGGCATTTGGTTGATGTAGCTTAAAAGGAGCCACATTTTTTAAAATGTTGATTAATAGTTGGAGCACAATGAGAGGTGTTTGTACTTATATGGGGCACATAGTGTGTGCATGTGAAAAAATTGCAAAAGAGAATGAAAAGTACCTGAATAAAACTAAGAGAAAGAAGCATTGTTAAGAGATAAATTGGTCATGCTCTACATAAACCAATTTAATTTAAAGAAAGACAATTTTCACTCAAAAAAGGAGAGTTTTTATAAAAATCACTATGTTCAAATGTGAAGCTTGTGTTAAGTCTTTGAGTCCCTTATATATTTATCCTTTTTCAGATGAATAGTTTGAAAATATTTTCTCCAATTTTATAGGTTTTCACTTCACTCTACTGACTGTTTCTTTGCTGTGCAAACATTTTGGTTTCATGTAATTCCAGCTGTCTAGCAGTTTCATAACTTCAGATTTCACAAGTAGGGATTTATTTATTTTGACTTCACTTTTGTTCAAAGCTCTTTTGGCTTTTAGTAGTGTTTTCATCTGAATTTTGGGATTTTTCCTTAGTTCTGTGAAGAGTGTCCATAATATTTTAATGGAAACTGCATTGAATCTGTAATTATTTTGGGTAGTATTAACATGTTAACAGTATCAATTCTTCCAACCCATGAAAATGGGCAATATTTACATTTTTGTGCCTATTCTTCAATGCCCTTTCTTTTCTTTTTAATGCAATAGTGGTTATCTGTGGTAGTCAGCTTTCTGTTGCTGTAACAAAACTATCTGACAAAACCAACTTAATGGAGATAAGATTTCCTTTGGATCATGGTCTGAAATTAAGATAATTATACCGGCTTTCTTTTGTTTAGTGTTTGGTATTTTACTTTAATCTATTTGTGTCTTTATACTTAAAATGGACTTCATGTAGACAACAAATAGTGGTGTCTATAGAGTTAGCCATTCTGACAGACTTTGTCTTTTAATTTTAATTTTTAAAGCATTAACATTTAATGCAATTATTATTATAGTTGTGTTAATAAAAATGTGTTTGTAATGGACACAAATACACAATGTACACTTGTTGCATTTGTTCTTGTTCTTTTTTCCTTTTATTGTGTGTGTGTGGCACTTGGGATTGAACCTAGAGGCATTCTACCTCTGAGCTACACCCCCAGCCCTATTTTATTTTTATTTGGAAACAGGGTTTCATTAGGTTGATCAGAGTCTCACTACTTGCTGAGATTGTCCTCCAACCTGAAATCCTCCTGTCTCAGCCTCCCAAGCACTGGGATTACAAGAGTGCACCACCAAGTCTGGCTTCTTTCTTCCTTTTTTAAACATTCTCTAATCTTGTTTTTATTTCTTCTTTAGCTTCAAATGAGAATTTTTAATATTTCTAATTTTACTCTTTTATTACTATAACAAGAAAATTTATTTTAACTTTTTTCCAAAGTAGTTGTCACAGATTTATCAGTAAATGTTTATAACTCATCTAAGCATTCCTTGAATTATCATTAAACCACTTTATGGCTAGAACAACTACAACAGTATCACAATTTATCTTCCCATTCTGTATAGTATCCCAGCCATTCATCTTCTTTTTATGAATGTTATGATCACTCAATATATTATTGCTATGGTTCCTTTCAACAGTCACCCATTTAGTCAATTAGGAATATTAAAATTGCATAGCTTAATTTTACCTTCATTTATTCTTTCTTGGATGTTACTCCTTTCTTTGTGCATATCTGAATTTTGACTTATATCAAGTTTTTCTCTCTAATGAACTTCTTTTGTCTTGCTAGAAAAGTCTAACCTGTGAAAAATTTCTTCATATTTTATTTGTCTGAGAAATTCTGTATTTTTCTGCTTGGGTTATCATAAAAAATACCACAAGCTGGTTAGCTTAAATTATAAAATAATTTACTCACAGTTTTGAAAGCAAGAATTCCAAAACCAGGCGTCAATGTATATATTTTCTGGGGGGAGAGACTCAAGACTTAAAGATGGCCTCTTCACTATTTACTCCCATAGTATTTCACTGTTGTATGCATGGAGAGAAAGAAATAATCCTCCCCTTATAAGGCTACCAGTCAAATTAAATTAGAGCCCCACTTTTAAAACATTGTTTAACTTTTGCAAACCTGTAAAGACTGTCTCCAAATACAGTTGTATTGGGGATTGGGGTTTCAATGTACAAATTTTGAGGGCAATAACTACCATTTGGTTGATTTTTATAATTTCTTTCTCTTTATTTTATGATATTATCATATTACCTTCTTTAACTTTTTAAGCATGATTTTCATTAGTTATTGAAAACTAAGTAAAATAGTCACTTGGAAGTTTTTGTGGAAATTTTGTTTTTCTGTTGTTATTCAATCAGTAGGCTGAAATTGGGTATTTCACCTCTCTCACATTAGATAAGTCTCTGATTAAGTAATTTAGCTCGATGACTTTGTCACAATTAACTCTCTGGGTTTATTCTCATATGTGGAAGCTAGAGAGAAATTGGGAAACAAAACAGACTTCACATAAATGAGAAAAGAAACCAGTAGAATAGGGGAAGGGGGTTAGGAGTGGGAAGTGGGGAGGGAAAAAAAGAGCCTTGATGAAAAAAGAGAACAAATAATGCTATGTCCATTTATGAAGTTTTCATTACCAGTCTCATTAAAGTATATGAGTTAAGGAGAGGGAGTGGGGTGGGATGTGGAGGGAAACATAGCAAGTGCTGTGTGCATGTATGGTTCTATCACTCTAAGCCTCTTGATGATGTATAATTACAATGCATCAACTAATGTATATTTTAAAAAAAGAACCTGGTGGGCTTCCTTGTGGTAGGTGGAGCATATTAGATTGTACCTCCAGAGTTTTGAACTTTTATCTTAGTATGCATTCAGCCTCTAGCAATAAATAAAATTACAACTTATGGTTCTGACTCTACCAGCTTCTGCTTCAGGCAAGCTGATCTATGTTCTCTGCATTCACCTGTGTGTCTCATTTTTGCGGTGATTCATCCTGCTATCTCAATTCTAAGATGGATCTAAGAAAAGTCATTGATTTTTCACTGCGTTCATCTTCCTTCATGTTGGGAGGGCATGGATGATGACTTCCAAGGTTTTTCGGTCTGGAGTAGAAGCTGCCATTTGATTTTGTGTTGTAATTTCTATCTCTTCACTGATACTCTCTATTTAAAGATATGTTGTCATATTACCTTCCTTTACTCTTTTTTTTTTTTTACTTCAATTTTATTTTTATTTTTTATTTTTTTTTATTTATTTATTTTTATTGGTGCATTGTAATTATACATTTAATAGGTGTTAGGCTATAAGAGTCATACATGCACACATTGCCCGATTTGCCCTCCCTCAAATCCCACCCCGTTCCCTCCCCTTTCCCTCCCTTTAGTGCTTTGCACAGTGATTTGAGTTTTATAA